>JANAVB010030681.1:0-45629 GCA_029216955.1 Iris pallida | reverse complement strand
TTGTCGGGGAGGGAGTGGGCGAGGGGGGAGTTCAATGGGAATATTTTCTCTGGAGATCGAATAGCGAGATTGGATTCAGCACCGGTGAGAAACAGAGGCGGATCAGTATCAAAGCTGAATGAGATTAGGAGAGTGGGACCCACCGAAGATTCCACATATGAGGCACGAAGGATCTCTTTAGAAGTGGTGATCTTGCATAACATATCAGACTCTGAGCTGTCATTCTCCACATATTCACTGTCCATGAAGTCCGGAAAATATCACCACAACATTCAACTGTGACATATTAGTGGAGGCAGACGCAGAGAATAACTGACAGATGAAGCAAAGGGAGTGGCCACATGGGGAATTAAACCCGAGGATACATCAGGAGTAGTAGTTCCCATATTGATAACTGTAAGGGGAAGTCCAGCTTGAGTGTCGAGTCCTCTCAAATGGGGGGATATACTTGGCCGCCTGATATATATGATTTGGGATATGAGCAGGAACACATAACACATCTGCCACAGGCTGATTTGAAATATAGGATAGCATCTCCCTGCCTTGAAGGAGGGATGGCATCACCTCCGGGACCACTCGAAGCATCTTCACGAGATATGGGTGCAGTGGTAACTCCCCGATCCTCCATATGACGACGATCCACTGGGCGGTGTTGGATAGCCCTGTACTCTTCTTCTTTAATCCTAGGTTGCAGCAACCGCAATTATCTCATCTCTTTCTGCATCAGTCCAGTCTTCCCCAATAAGTGATTTAAAAGACCTCTCTCTCTCTTTACAAACATTTATGGGTGCCCAACTTTAGCGCAGAATACGCACATCCGAGGCAGACGTTCATATTTGATAATGACCGTCCCCATCGATTGCCCATCGATCAAGGTGGCAATTGATTTCTTTAGAGGCTTAGTGATATCATTGAGAACTTTAACCCTAGCAAAGGTTTTCCACTTTGCTTCATCTGCCATAGAACATTGCCTAGGGGATCCGATGCCTTCTGCAATTCTAGTAATACCGTGCAATTCAAAACTTCGGGGGCAAACGATGGAATTGAACCCAAAAGTCTGCATACTGGAACCGATATTCTTCCGGGAGTTTCCCAGGATCACATCTCTCAACAGCTAGGAGATCGTCATTTATACTCCATGGCGCTTCCAGGATCACACGATCAACCATCGCCGGAGATTCCAATCGCACCAGGAAAGTACCGGCGTCGAGGACCAAATTTGAGACCTGGATTTGAGCAGGAGTTTTCCATAACTTTGGGAGGATGGAACAAAGAGGGGACTCGTAAATCTTCGTGAGGAAAGCGGCTTGATGGCAATCGAGGAGGCCTAATGATCGGCCCCCGAGCTCTCTCTGGCTGAGAGAGAAATCGCGGCCGTCGGGCCTTGGAGGCTAAAAGGGCCGCCATTTTCTCAACTACTTCCTTGTACGAGGCCATAGGAGGGATGGGAAAGGGAGAAGGAACCAGCGAAAGGAAGAAGAGGGTGAGGAAGGGATTGCTATGGAGAGAACGGTGGAGAGTTGAGCGTTTGCTAGAGAGGGTACGGCGCAAACCCAGTTATTACTAAATACCAAACTATCCATTACCAATTATCTAATAATAGTTAATAAACTATTAATGTATAATATTGAAAGAAGAAGCAGCAGCTTCATTCCAGAAAAAATTGCTATGCTCTCTTCTTCCCCGCCCATTCATTTCCATTTCCAATTGATGTGCTCCCTTCTTTCCGGCTGTGCTCTCTTCTTCCTCCACTAGTGTTTTTTCTTTTTTCTTTTTTTTTTCTTCCAGCCCACATCCTATTGTGGAATAAGAAAGTGGAGAAAATATTTGGAGGGGGACAGAATGAGGTGTGTCAAAGTCTTCTTCCCTCTCCAAATCCAATCGAACCAAACATCGGATTTGAAGATCCATAGCTCACTTCCTCAAAATTCTCACTTTCCGGCCACAAAATAGGTTACCAAACAGGCCCTAAGGGCCCATTTGGTAAACCGTATTTGAAGGTGGGATTTGGATTTTTATGGATTTGAAGAGAAATCCATAGAATCCTATGTTTGGTTGGAGATGGATTTGGATATAGAAAATATGACAAAATCCAGAACTTGGATTTGGTTGGATTTGGGAGGAAAAAATTAGTTATTCTTTAATAATTTTGTTAAAATATTTATTCTTTAATAATTTTGTTAAAAATTAGTAAATTAAAAATGAGTTATTCTTTATAATTTTGTTAAAATATTTATTCTTTAATAATTTCGTTAAAAATTAGTTATTAACAAAAAATAACTAATAGTTAATTATCATAATTATATTCTAAGTTAATAATTTATAATTAATAATTTTATTATTTAATAATTTATAATAATCCTAATTAATAATTTATTACTTTATTAATCATAATTTTAATAATTTTATTAATCATAATTTAATTAATAATTTATTAACTAATATCCGATTATAATCATAATTAATAATCTATTAGTATTATTTAATATTAATTAATAATTTGTTAATAACTATTTTATTTAATCTTAATTAATAATATTTTAATCACGATTAGAATCATATTTTATGATAATTTAATAATCATTATATTATTTATTTATTATTTTTAAATTTTTTAATTTATAGTTAATTAAAAACTAACTAATATTTAATTAAAATTAACTAATCATTAATTATTAATTATTAATCATTATTTATTATAATAATCGTTATTTATTTAAAAATGATTAATTGTTAATTATTAATCGTTAATTATTAAAAAAATTAATTGTTAATTATTAATTACAATCGTTAATTGTAATTTATAATTATTAATCTTTAATTATTAATTAATTAATCATTAATATAATTATACTTAATTATAATCATTAATTATTAATCGTTATTTATTTAAAAATTAACTAATCATTAATTATTAATTTTATAATTACCAATCATTAGTTATAATTTTTAAATTATTAATCATTAATTAAAAGTTATTAATCGTAATTATTAATTATTAATATTTAATTATTTTTATAATTACTAACATTAATAAATTTTTAATTTTTAATCGTTAATTAAAAATTATAGTCATTAATTAATTATTAATTATTAATTATTAATTATTAATCATTAATTATAATTTCTAATTATAATTATTAATCGTTATTTATTAATCGTTATTTATTTAAAAATTAACTAATTGTTAATTATTAATTATTATTACTAATAACTAATATTAATTATTAATTATTAATTATTAATTATAATCGTTATATTAATTTTATAGTTAATAATACTATAATTAATCATAATTAATTAATAGCTTAAATTTGATCATGACTATAATTTAGTTATTAATCATAAATCCAAATCATATGTTTGGTTGGAATTGGATTTGGATTTTGAAATCCATGATTTGGATTTGGATTTGAATTTTGGATTTCCAAATCCAAATCCGAAATCCAAATCCATTTACCAAACAAGCCCTAAAATCAAGTGCCATCCCCAAACCGAACAACTAATACTTCCCTCTCCCCTCTCTCGCTCCAAAGCAATGGTCAATATAAAATTGAAAGAAAAAAAATCAATTCTCTCTAAAATTACTACTTTTTTATTCTAGGTTTTGATTATTTCTATTCGCAGAAAAAAGAATGTTTTTTCTAAGGGCACCACCAATTTTACTTGGGGGCAGCTCAAAAATGTTTGCAAATATTACAAGTTTGCCATCAGTTTTTTTTACTTGGGGGCAGCCCAATATTAGGTATAAAAGATAACTTTTCTAATTTTCTCTCTCTCCCCCCCTACTCTTTTCCTCTCTCCCTCAACTCTTTTCTTCTCCCCTCTACTTTTTTATTCTCTCCCAATATTTCTAGGTCATTGAATTAAACCCTAGTCCAAATTTTTCTTCCTTTCTTTCCGAGAATTATCTCCAAAAATTTCTATCTCAATCATGTTTGGCACAAACTTTCTCCCAAATTTGTCTAAGATCAGCTACCAAAAAAGTTTACACTCATACTCAAAATCAGAAAACATAAACATAAATTAGGTTTAGAATCACTCTAGAGTATGAATGAATTTTTCGAACATGATCTCACATATTTCTTGAAACCCTAACCCTAGAACACGACAAATCGTTGTGGCCGTTCGGCTGCTACAGTCGTAGCTTACAAAATTAGGACTGCCAGACTTTCTGCAGTCCCACATTAAGTTAGGACTGCCACGTCCCTGGCAGTCCTTACTTAATAAAGGACTGCCAGGTGTTGTCAGTCCTACATAAAACTCTCTGGGAAGAGAGTTTCATACCCAAACTCTCTCAGGACTGCCAGGCCCCTGGCAGTCCTTACTTAATAAAGGACTGCCAGGGTACTGGCAGTCCTGTATAAACATTATCTTCATATATTAAGTATATTGTAACTATGTTTGGTGTTACAACTCCATGCGTAAATGATGTGAAAGAACTAAGTAGATGTGCATATGGATGAACTTACTTCCAAGTTTCCTACAGTATGTTGCAAGAGGAAGAGCCAGCAAGAACAAGAGCGAGCTCCTACCAGCATGATCGAACAGAGAGTTTCATTAGGACTGTCAGCACCCTGGCAGTCCTACTTTAGTGTAGAACTGCCAGGGGTGTGGCAGTCCTAATTGAAACTCTCTGTGAGAAGAGTTTTTATTTAAAACTCTCATAACAGAGAGTTTCAATTAGGACTGTTACCCCCTGGCAGTCCTACATTAGTGTAGGACTGCCAGGGTTGTGGCAGTCCTATTTGAAACACTGTCAAACACTCCTCACAGAGAGATTCAAATAGGACTGCCACCACTCAGGCAGTCCTACATTAGTGTAGGACTGCCTGGTGGTGGCAGTCCTGATACTAACTCTCTGTGAGGAGAGTTTGAAATACAAACTCTCCTCACAGAAAGTTTCAATTAGGTATCCAAAGAGAGTTTATACATACAAATGTCCGCATAACAACATATTTACTATTACGTATCCAAATTACGACAATCAGATCCAACTTACATAAAAAATAACAACATATCCGACAAAATATCCAACAAGTCAAGTTTCCAACAACATATCCTTCAAAAATATCCGACAAATTATCCAAAATAAAGTATACGACAAAATACCCTAAAATCTACAAGTCAAGTTTTCGAACAACAACAACCACATCCAAACTACAACCAAATACAAAATGATTTTGAGTATCCAACTACATATCATGTCGGGGCTTTCCAAACAACTTCGACCGAGCTTGGGGTGCCGGTGGCTGCGTCCGAGACCGAGCTTGGGGCACCAGTTCGGAAATTCTAATCGGGCGCTCGAGAGGACGTCCCTCGCGTTCCTTCCTCTTTGACGCGGTGAGACGTATTCTTTTGTTAGCACCGGAGGACTGCAGGACAACATACAGTTGTTAAATAATAGAAACGAAAATAGACAACAATTAAACATCATGTTAAGAATTTCTAATATCAGGGAATAAAAATAGACAACAATTAAACATACAGTTGTTAAACAATTAAACACAATTAACAAAATAGACAACAATTAAACATCATGTTAACAAAAATAGACAACAATTAAACATACAGTTGTTAAACAATTAAACATATTAGGACTGCCAGGGATGTGGCAGTCCTACTATAAAGTATGACTGCATGGAGTCTGGTAGTACTACTTTGCAGTAGGACTGCCACATCCCTCGCAGTCCTACTTTGCAGTAGGACTGCCACATCCATAGCAGTCCTAATGCTGCTCGACTGTAGCAGCCGAACGTCGTGTAGTGTTCTAGGGTTTGGGATTCAAGTAATGTGTGCGAATTATCGTGTTCGAAAAATTCATTCATCAACCCTAAAGTAATTCTAAACCTAATTTATCAAATCTTTTTGGAGATTTAACAATGATTCTTCGGTTTGGGAAAAAATTAGAAAAACGTAGAGGAAATTAGGGAAGAACATACATAGACTCCGATGATTGCTTCAACTTGCATGTTATCTCTTGAAATGGAGGGGTAGGAGTGAGTGGTGGAAGAATTTGGAATGGAGTGATGGAGGAGTGGTGGAGAAGAGTAGGGTTTTGTGAGAGTTTTTCTTTTGGTGGAGAACTTTTCTTTTGGTGGAGAGAGAGGAAAATGAGAAATGGGAGGAATTTAGGGTTTGGGGGGTTGGGCAGCCCCAAGTTGCTGGGGGCTGCCCACAAGTTGCTTGGGGGCAGCCCCCAGCAAAAGTTCCACCTTCTTGGGGTGCCCCCAAGTAAGGGCTGCCCCCAAGTAAAATTGGTGGTCCTCTTAGAAAAAACCAAGAAGAATTGCTCCCCTATTCGACTACAGCCAAGTCCAGCCCGCCAATTTCGTCGATTTGGATGGTAAAAATTCCAACTTTCCCTCTTTCCCTCCCAATTTCTCTCATCACCGATTCTAGGATTTATTTATTTAGTTTTTTTTATTCGTAGATGATGAAGAATTGGACTTTCCGCTGGGAAATGCCAATGGAAGAGAAAGCGTGGTTCTTTGGTGATTACAACTTCGATTTGTGTCATTATTTTGGTTTATTTTTCGTTGTTGTGAGTTTTAGGGCTTTTTTTTGGATTTGGTTAAACATGGGCGAAGGAGAAGAATGGAGACGAAGAAGTAGTTGTTTTGGACGATGGAAAACATGGGAAGGAGGAGGAAGAGGATTGGCTGCCCCCGCAGCCGCCCAAAGTTGCAAACTTTGCAAGCCGGTACGTCGAGGACAGCACCCTAAAGGCATTAAGGTGCGTAATCAAGGACCTATTCTTTCTTTAGATAGGAATTGTAGCCAAAAGTTTTAATCCGTGCTGTGTCTTGATTAATAGATCAATCCTACATTAGTATAACTAGCTACATAAAGTACGGCATTGATTTGTGTTCTAGTTTTGATTTTGTACTGTTTGTATCATGTTGGATACATCAAACTTTTACAATGCTGCGGGACACGGACACAACTTTGGTTTTTGGGTGTCCTTGTTTCATAGATGACTAAGATTGGTCCTTTGAGTAAAGTTTAGTTGGTGCGCAATATGTGCGTAATATTTGATTCTCGTCTTTATTTTTAAGTATAGCAACTTTTTTTTAAAAATTTGTTTGAGAATAAGGTAAGAGCTCTAGCTCAACCAAAGGCTCATTGAATCCTAGCTTTGAAATAAGGACTTACCGAAATATGGTTTCAGCTCGAAATCCATGTTTAAGCTCCAACAGGCTATTTTTATTCACTGCTTCATTAGCCAAGCTTAGATCCAAAACCAATCAATTAACTAGAGCTTGAGTATTGCTCTAAGAAGTAAAATTTAAGATGGTAAAGTATTGCTGCCACACCAATTTTTAACAACTTATCAAGGATATTCGAGTGTGTATATGATATAGTATGGAGTATTGTAAAGCGAGCTATTAGTATAAATTGCATGAAGAGCCAATATTTCTGGCATGCTGTGGCTCATACCTCGAAGCTATTTATTGTTTTTTTGTGTTTAAACCTTACTTTTATAGTTTTATAGGGAACACAGAGCTAGTGTGTTTACTCTAAACCTATGGGTATAAAAGGACCAAGATTGGCAAGAGGGCTAAAACAAACGCCGGGAAGGGCACCGAGGAGGGGAGGTAGAGAATGTCATTTCGGTAAGAGGGTTTAGGTATGGAATTATGGTGTATCAAATCATGAAAGGTCATATACACTATGGCTTTGAAAGTAACGATTGATGGGTCTTCGAAGTTGGACGGTTTGTGAAAGACAAGATTAAGCTCAGTATCGAACTCATAGGTAAAGGTTGGGTTATAGCTTCGGGAAGCTCATGTTTGTCGGTACATCTTTTTGTTTTTGATGTGGTGTTAAGTTTGTATCTGTGTTTTGTTCTTATACTTTCGGGAGATTTACTTGGGTATTTCTTTCATTAACTATTATTAATGGAATACTGTTATTTCCACCGAGGACCTAAAGATCCGATGTTGGATTTGTAAAGTGGCTAAGGGATATCACACGATATATAATGTGAGGTTTTTTTTGCATGCAAGTCCTTATGCCTATCATATTTTTAAATAAGTTCCCTAAATCTAGTTAATTACTTAAAACTCTCCCAAAGCATTAGAAAATGGAGTTATGAATCCCTCTAGTTATCTTAACTCATATAAAAGGGAATATTTGGTCAACTTTCGTGTAATGATTATACTTTAAGCATTTTGACCTCCCTTCTTACCCCATGGATTCCGTGGCATATGGTGCCATGTTAAAAGCAACTTTCCTTGCAAGCTCTTTTATGTAGTACCCCGTCCCGCTCAGTCAATCGGATGAATCGGAACGCCGACGGCGTTCGGACTTAGCCTTGCAACGGTGACTCCAAGGCTCGCTCGGTCGAGGCGACTCTTCGCTCAGGTAGGGTAGTTTCGTGAACTCGTCTCATCTTAGCCTTCACATAATAAATCACATGTTTCAACTTGCACAAGTAGGCTTGATAATAAAAGAGACGAATCCACATAGCTAAGGGAATAATCCCGACGGGTCGAATTGAGTTAGAATATGGAAAGGTCCAACGGTCGACTTAGAGTTGGTGCACGACGTGCTTGAAAATGACACTCGGTCCTTCGTCCCGTGGCTTGGGAGAAGGAAAAGTTGGTCTTCGCCACAAGCTAAGAGTTAGCCTAAGTCATAGGCGTCGCCCGCATAAACGCTTCATAAAGCATGCACGGTCCCATCGTCCAAGGCTTGACGCAGTCCTTGCTCGTCAATTTGTTGCACGATTAAATTTGGCTGAGTTTGGTTAGGCTATCGAAGTCTTTTCTAAGCACTGTTCCCACGTTTTCTACGGTTGTCGATATTATTTGGTTTCACGATTATAGAGTGTGACTTGGGCGGTGGTGTCGCATAGAGTTCAAGTTGGTTTAAGGCACGATGTTACGGACTTAGTATTTTTAAGGCACGGGCCATGGTTGATTTAATTGAGTTGGAAGGAGGGCTTTCAAATAGTCGTTCCTGAGTCGAATAAAAATAGAATGATAGGACAAGAAAGAAGAATGCTCGCGACTATGGGTCGTCGAGGCGGTCTCAGATGTGAGAAGTATTGAAATAGGCCCTGAAAGAGATGGTAACATTAGAGGTAGAATGACTGTGTGAGACGTCAGTTTGAGTCGAGTATTGCATGGTTATGGACACTTGTCAAAAAGGTGGAGTTTTCTCGAACGGCGATCCAGGCGGCCAAAGGGACCGGTTCTTGAGAAACATGTATAGCTTGTTGCTGGATGACCGCACGGGTTAGACGGGGACTGTCAGCGGGAGGCTCGCTACCTCGCGCTGAAGGAGCGTACGCCTAACAAAAGCTAAAAAGTCCAGGATAGTGCTGGACGTTAGTGACCAGTTCATATAGATGAGTCGGCATGGCGGCAACCCGCATGTGTGCCTTTGGATTAAGTCGAGTTGGATGTGTGTACAGTTAGAACAAATGTTGGGCCTGATATTTGGCTGCAACGTAGGCGACGTGCTTCGGCACGAGATGTGGCGTCGAGTCTTAAGTTTTCGGCATATAAGTTGCATAAGTTGGTTTTGAGTCATCTTGAGTTGAAGTCAGGGAACGTCGCAAGGCAAAGTCGGTCGAGAGATACTTAGCCCACAAGTCTTGATTGGGTCAGTTGGTGATTAAAGTAGCATGGGTCGCGAGACGGCGATATGGTTAAGTTACACTGAGTTGTGAGTCACAACACAATGGACTTGTAGCACGGTCACAAGGGAATTGGGTACTATCGCGTAGTCGCGTCTCTGATTTTGGACCATAAGGCAAACACGACTTGATAGGTTAACGTTGTTGTTGCAAGTACGGGATGGTCTAGAGACACAAAATAGGCCAAGGCGTCGGTCCTAAAAACTGATTCTAAGACAAGAGTAAAAAGACAATCAAAAGGGTCATGTTGCACAAAGTAAATGAACGTGTCGGTTTTGTATGGGTGGGCGAGGAGCTCATTCCACCAGTACAGTTGAGTACTGACACCCACACAGTTTTTATGTGCATGCACAAGTAGAAGTTCGTAGCACGGAGCTCGCTTGGATGCGTCGAGGCACGGAGTTCCTTGGCGATTCGAGGCGTGCGGTCGCGTAGAGTCTGGACTTATACGGGACATAATGTATGTACGTCGCCTATCTGAAACATCCGTTGGTTCAAGACTTGTATTGAGAGATGAAGGAGAGCTGAGTGACTTGAAATATGAGAAGAGTGAGCTTGAGTGACTTGTAATCTTGGCCTTGCGCCCTATTGTAATCATTGTTTCAATATCAATAAAATGTATCTTTTGAATGACTTGTGTTTTGTTCTAAATATCCGCTGGCATATTCAATGTCTCTACTTGGGACTTCTGTGCGACGATCCCGTCGCATCCGCTGTAATCTACCGTTATGAAATCTGTAACTCCACCTTTCTATTATAGTATTTTTTTATTACTATTTTATTATGAATTGAAATTTCTATTGCAGGCTTAATTATTTATTGCCTTTTGGCTATTGATTTTTTCTTTCTTTCTGTCTGTGGGTTGGGCCAACCCTGAAGCCCAAGCTTTAGTTTCATCTTATAAGAAGTAAGTCTCAGGAATAGAGTTTGATTGAGCTTTCATTTCGAAATTTTGCTCTAACGGCCATGAACAGTGGCCATGTGCTCTCCTCTCCCCTGCTGTCTAACAACCTGTCAGAACTGATTCTCCCGCCAAATGGTTAGCCTAACTCCTACGCCACAATCCACCCTATATAATCCTTCCTCCTCTCTGTTGTAGAAGCAATCCTTTGTTCATTCCTCAACCCATTCTTTCCATTTGATCCCTCGGCTCTGGAGCAAATGGCAATGGCAGCCATGGCAAATCCTCACCTCAACAATCGAGCTCTTATTGAGACGAGCTAAATCCCAGTAAGTAATTGAGTTTTCTGATCGAATTAGTTTCGTGTTTCCAAATTCTAAACTCTTCTCCTTGATTTGATCGAGCACTGTAGGGGATTCAAACGTGAACGATCGATCGAACATTTTTTTCTTGTCATAATAACCCGATCTATTGGTGAGTAATCAACCTAATGTTTGAATCTAGATTTTGAATTAGTTGGTTCCAACTGTGGTTTTCTTCTTCTTAGAACCTCGTGTGATTAGATCAATGGATCGATTGTTCTTGGTTTAGCTCGAGAAGTGAATCTGGGATTATACCAGGTGATTTCGAGAGCATTCTACTTTTCTTTGGGCAAGTCCCTAATATTCTCAGTACACTATATTAATGTTGTGTTTCATATGTTTGTTTTAATGCCTGAACAGTTTAGTCCGATTATTTTTGGGTCGTTGAGGTTGTGAACCAACAGCTCCTTCAAGAACAATCAGGTAGCTATGTTTTCCTTGCAATTAAATTGTTTCCTAATTAGTGGTAGCTCGTGTGGTGATTGGTTCGAATGTTTTATATTGCAGCAACATGGTTGATTATTGAACTGGGTTATATTTGGGCATCATGATTCTTTGATGGACCTGGAATATATTCCTAGCACCATGGTTCATTTGTGAACCTGATTTATGCAGTATATGGTTCACTGATTGAACCTGGAAATGGGCATGTCCATGTATTGATGGATCATTATGAGATCAGTTATATCCTGCTCGAATATAGATATATGCATCAAGGGCTTTCATTATCTGGATAGTTGTGGACTTGAGGCTATATGACTGGGTCATTTTATTCATTGGGCATTTCCTGTTTCTATATTGGTTCAATGGAATCATGTGCCAATGGGATACTGTGCCTGGGAATATTTTCTCAGTGGCTACCTAGCAGCCATTGGGACAAACTTGGTGTCTATGACATGGTGGTGACTGAAGAATCAGTCTCAGTTCCCTTGGGAATACTTGGTTGGGTTAACATCAAATTTGGGGATGGTTGGGGCAAATTTCAAACAACCTATGATGATTTCAAGCTAGTTGAAATCTGAGGTTGTTTTATAACTTCCTTAAGCATTGGTTTAACCATACATGTGATTGAGTGAATGGTTTCCTATGTGGCTTGCTGCAACTGGGATTTCCTGTTAAACATCAATCCCTAGAAGTGGAATCACAGTTCAGTGAGAATTACCACTCATATGCAGTGGTTGCTGAGCTATGAGGGTTCTGTTGAACCTGGGAAAGTAAATTCAAGTTTTGGAAATGCAGGACACTTCCTAATTCTGAATTTTACTGCTGATTCCTGACTAACTTGAACCTTGGTATTTTAGCATTCATTTCTCAGATAACCTGGGCACATCAGTTAGTTCTATTTTAATATCTCTAACTAATCCTTTCACTTCACCTAAGGACCCTAGTTGCAGGAGTAGAACTGATTAGATTGATTTGGGTTGTTTGTTATTGATCTGGTGGTTAATTTTCTTTTAGTAGTGAACTGTTACTTTGTACAAAGTCTAGGAGGGTCAATTGGGAATGCTCAGTACCTGAGAGTATTCTCAGTAAAACCTGTGATTCTCAGGATATCTGGGACATTGGGAGGTTCACTGTTTCTGGGACATTTCAGTCCAGCTCTGTTTCTGGGACTTGAAACTTTAAGTCCAGATTAATTCAGTTATGTTCTAAGGCAGGAATCTTATTGCAATGTTATGGCAATAGGCCTCTCAATCACTGCTCTGAATTTGGAAAACAGGGACTGAACCCACATCTCATAAGTTCAGTCCTATATGACTAAGAAATATGAACCTGGGAACTTGGCTATGCAGTAATTTAGATCCTTGACTGGTTTTAAACCAATGTGTAGTAGCTTACTTTGAATTGTTACTGTCAATATACATGGAGGACTAAGCAGGAATTCCAAAAACTTAGGAATTCCTGAGAGTCTCAATAGAACCCGAGACACTTGGGTAACTTCAATGAAACCAGTGAACCCTGTGTATTCCAGAAACTCAGGAAGAATTCCTGCATAATTCAGGAAGGTAATCCTGTGTAGTTCAGGAGATTGCAACCTGTTAGCAAGGAATTGAATTGTAGGCAAGGTTCCTGTTAAGTTTAAGACCATTCAACTGTTGGTTCTAAACTAGAAATCCTCATCTTCTAAGATTTTCCATTCATTTCTTGAATTAAGACTTTTGTTTCACTCTTACCTAAAAAGTATTCATGAAGGCTTTAATATAGAATAATAGGTTTAAACCTTAACTTTTGTGTTGGTCTAAATACTAAGTCTGGTAATCACCATATCATGTGTTTAGCTTTATTTTAAAGTTCTTGCTAGTCTAGGATGTAGTGAATAATATTGATACTCTATAGGAATCCTAGAACTAAGTTTATATTAGAAATTATTTGTGATTAGAATCTTTGATAAACCAATTAGCAGTTTATTAATCAACTTGTACTCATTATTATTACATACAGGAGGATACCTAGCTCTTTTACCTACTCGTACTTTCCTGGAGCAAGACAAGTACACTCTATGGTTTTGATCAGTGTATTTTCTTGTTCTTTATTGCTGACACACTGCGACACGTTCATGATCTTTTCTGGCTTGTTCTTTCATGATCTTACTTGTATCTTGGGGTGGAGAAATACTCTAGATATGTGACCAAACCCGGATACTTATTCATGATCTTTAGCTTAGGCCTCGCACAGTGCACGCGGGTCCTAAGTCGTACCTTATATGATCTTTCAGGATCTTTTCATGCTTTTTCATGGTCATACCTAAGCCGGTCATATATCATAGAAGTATTTCAAATTTATAACACACATGTTCAGGATTTTGTTCTTACATTAGTTTCCTATGATCCTGATCTTGATTTTAGCTATAGTCGTGATCTTTCCTGCATCTTTACATAGTCATGATCTTTCATGTATCTGTACATACCTTGTTCTTTTCTTGTTCTTTCAGCATTTACTTTTCATATCATGATGTTATTGTTCATTACCTAGAACTGTACTTTGCTCCACTCCTGAATAGGATATGTTGCAGGTGAGATGGAGGCCTTGTGTGACACCTACTATGGACAGGATATTGCTTTCCCTGTTGAGCCAGCTGGAGCTGCTTGTGACCTAGAGGCTGCAGAAGCCTAGAGTTTCTTTTAGCTTTTCCTATTATTCCATGTATTGAGACTAGTAGACTCTTTTCATTAGTTTGAATGTAATAATTCAGATATTGTACTTTACTCTGGTTGGGACACATTTATATAGATGCTGTGATTCATTCATATTCATATTATCTGGTTAGTTTTCCTAGATTGGTACAGCTTACTTTGTTGTGTCTAACAACAAAGGCTGGGCGTGTCCGACTCGTATCCGGTTATTCGGGAGCGGGTCGTGACATGTTTTTAATGGTGGCCCATGCAGGTCCATCCTAATGGTACCTAGGACATAGCGTACTATTGGGGGACTTGATTACATTAGGGAAACTTGATCACAACATAGAAAAAATCGGGAAATAAGGGTATATCAGGTTATTCAAGTTTTTCAGGTGCTTATTATTATTAAAAACATTGTTTGTTAGGTTTTAGGGTTTGTCATTCAACAAGTTTTCTTTTATGCAGGATGGTCGCTACGAGGAAGACCGCAGACCAGCCTGGAGTTGCAGGCAGTTCTGGAGTTGCAGGCGGTTCGGAGCAGGCCGCACCAGACGTTCAGGCAGATCCGCTTCCGCCAGCGCCTCCTATCTTTCCAGCACTGCCGCCGACTATGATGTTTGACGGCACCCAGGTGATGGCGATGTTTCAGCAATTTATGGAGGCCCAGAACCACCAGGCTGCTCAGTTCTGCGAGACCCAGAACCAGCAGGCCACGCAGTTCAGAGCGACTGTCGTCGACGCGTTGAGGACCAGAGAGCCGGCAGCACCAGCACCAGCACCAGTAGCACCTCCAGCACCGCGAGGACCGAGACCAGGGACAACCAAGGAGTACCAGAATCTTTGCCCGATGGACTTCTGAGGCGACGAGGGGATCATCTATGCAGATGAATGGCTGGAGAATGCAGAGAGGACCTTGACCATGGCGAACATTCCAGAGGACCAGAAGGTGTCAGTGGCTAGCATGCGACTCTTTGACTTGGCGAGAGCTTGGTACCGGGAGGACCCCCAGTTGACGGAGCCCCGAGTGTCTTGGACAGTTTTCAAAACACTGTTCAAGGAGAAATTATCTCCAGAGATGGAGCGTGATGAGTTGAGGATACAGTTCGAGGCGCTGCAGCAGGGGACGATGACGGTTGTGCAGTACACTTCGGAGTTCACCAGACTCAGCAGGTTTGCTGAGAACCTGATTAGAGAGCCAGAGGACAGAGCATGGAGATTCAAGAAGGGTCTCACCAGAGAGCTGCGACATGCGGTGGCGATCAGTCAGGCGACGACGTATGCGAGCATTCTGAAGATTGCTCAGGCTGTGGAAAAGGAGACGGACCCCAAGCTGAAGAGGGACCGGGATGTGGACAGCAGCAGTTTTCAGGCACCAGCGAAGAGGGTTCAGACTCAGACCCAGACGTGGCCGCACCAGCAGCAGCATCACCGTCAGGCCAGAGCTCCAGCACATCAGCACCAGAGACAGCAGCTGGCGACCCCTTGTGTCTATTGCCATCGCCCCGGTCATCATATCGACGAGTGCCGCAAGAGGTTGGGACTTTACCTCTTTTGCGGATCAGATGCACATCAGATGAGGGACTGCGCTCAGGCTACAGCTAGACTAGCAGGAGGACCCCGAGGAGCTGGAGGACCACCGGCTGCACCATCCAGAGCATTGCCTGCTGCACCCCAGAGAGGAGGAGCTCTACCACCCCAGCAGCAGAGGTTTGCACAGCAGCAGCAGCAGCAGAGAGGAGGAGCACAACAGGGACGTACTTACGTCATGGCTGCAGTTGAGGAGGACGAGGCAGTGCCAGATGTGATCACAGGTTCTATACTTTTACATTCCTTCCCTGCCATTGCATTGTTTGATTCTGGAGCCACCCATAGCTTTGTATCATATGAGTTTCTGCATAGACATGGCTTCACACCCAAACCCACTAGACAGAACTGTCAGATCATGACAGGAGGAGGGTCAGTGCCAGTAAGTGAGATGGTGGAATACCCTATCACTATTGCTGGGAGAGAGATTCGAGCTCGACTTCTAGTGATGCCATTGCCTGGATTCGACGTAGTCCTCGGCATCGACTGGATGAGCGAGCAGTTTGCCGTAATAGACTGCCATGAGGGAAAGGTGATCTTCAGCCCGCCGGGAGTTCTACCGTTCGAGATCAGCAGACGAGTTACAGAGAGGCCAGAGGGAGTCTATTTTGGAGCTGTTGCAGAAGACCAAGAGTTGCCGCATCCACTTATCGCAGAGTTTCTTGACGTCTTCCCCGAGGAGCTGCCAGGATTGCCGCCAGATCGAGATGTGGAGTTCAGCATCGACCTATTGCCCGGATCAGCGCCGAAGTCCCAGCACTGTTACAAGATCAACTCGAAGGAAGCCGCAGAGTTGAAGATGCAGATTGATGAGCTTGAGGGCAAGGGATTTATTCGGTCCAGTGCTTCACCCTGGGGAGCACCGGTACTTTTCGTGCCCAAGAAGGATGGGACGGTGAGGATGTGCATTGATTACCGTGCACTCAACAATATCACCATCAAAAATAGATACCCTTTGCCACGGATTGATGAGCTGTTTGACCAGCTTAGTGGAGCGAAGGTCTTTTCTAAGATTGATCTTCGGTCGGGGTACCACCAGATGAAGGTTCGGGAGCAGGATATTCCGAAGACAGCCTTCAACACCCGATACGGCCAGTATGAGTTCCTAGTGATGCCGTTCGGACTCACCAATGCCCCAGCTATGTTTATGAACCTGATGAATAAGGTTTTCCACAAGTATTTAGATAAGTTTGTCGTAGTCTTTATTGACGATATTCTGATCTATTCGAAGACGGAGGAGAAGCATGTAGAGCACCTGCGGATTGTTTTAGAAATTCTGCGGAAGGAGAAGCTGTACGGGAAACTCTCAAAATGTGAGTTTTTCTTAGACAGAGTGGAGTTTCTAGGGCATGTGGTGACTGGAGAGGGGATTTCTGTGGATCCCAAGAAGATTGAGGCAGTAGAAGCATGGGCACCTCCCAAGTCGGTAGCAGAGATTCGTAGTTTTCTAGGTCTAGCAGGATACTACAGAAAGTTTGTGAAGGACTTCGCCAGGATAGCAGAGCCTATGACGAAGCTTATGCGGAAGGACGAGGAGTTCATCTGGAGCGACGCCTGCCAGTCAGCATTTGAAGAATTGAAGAGAAGACTCACGACAGCGCCAGTTCTAGCTTTGCCGTCAGGATCAGGAGGATTTGTCATCTACAACGATGCTTCAGGGAAAGGCTTAGGATGTGTGCTGGAGCAGAACAAGAAGGTTATAGCGTATGCTTCTAGACAGTTGAGGCCCCATAAGAAAAATTATCCCACACATGACTTGGAGCTTGCAGCAGTCATATTTGCCTTGAAATTGTGGAAGCATTACCTATATGGAGAGAGAGTGGACATCTTCACGGACTACAAAAGCCTGAAGTATGTCTTTACTCAGAAGGAGCTGAATATGAGGCAGCGCAGATGGCTGGAACTCATGAAGGATTTTGACATCAGTCTGTAGTACCATCCTGGGAAGGCGAATGTGGTTGCAGACGCTCTCAGTCGATACCCTATTGCTATGTACTCACCATGGACCGACATCTCTTGGAGGATCTTGAGAGCCTTGGGATTGAGGTTGTTCTGCCAAGGTATGGAGGACAGATGATGCACATGCAGATACAGTCGAGGTTGCTAGAGAAAATCAAGGAGGCCCATCTGCTTGATGAGGGAATCCAATGTCTTAGAGCTCAGGCAGAGTTAGGTCCGCGCGATGACTTCACCATTGCGGAGGACGGATCCTTGAGGCACGAGAGTCAGTTGTGTGTGCCCAAGGACTTGCGGAAGGAGGTGATGCAGGAGGCCCACCAGTCACAGTATTCTATACATCCTGGATCTACCAAGATGTACAAAGATCTGCGGGAGTACGTTTGGTGGTATGGGATAAAGAGAGAGGTTGCCAGATTTGTTTCCAGATGCCTTGTGTGCCAGCAAGTCAAGGCGGAGAGCCAGAGACCAGCGGGACTACTCCAGCCTTTACCTATTCCGGAATGGAAGTGGGAGCACATTACCATGGACTTCGTCTCTGGATTGCCGCGTACTCCCAGTGGCAAGGATGCTATTTGGGTGATCGTGGACAGATTGACAAAGTCCGCTCATTTTATTCCGTTCAAGGTTGGGCTGTCGACCGAGAAGCTTGCAGACCTCTACATGCGTCAGATCGTAAGGATTCACGGGGTGCCAGTTAGCATCATTTTAGATCGAGACAGCCGCTTCACATCACACTTCTGGAGGAATCTACAGCAGATCTTAGGATCACAGTTGAAGTTCAGCACAACCTATCATCCACAGACGGACGGGCAGTCCGAGAGGACCATTCAGACCTTGGAGGACATGCTGCGGGTTTGCGCACTCGATTTCGGCAGATCGTGGGAGGATCATTTACATTTAGTAGAGTTTGCCTATAACAACAGTTATCAGGCCAGCATTGAGATGACTCCATTCGAGGCGCTGTATGGACGGAGGTGCCGCACACCGTTATCTTGGGACGACGTTGGCGAGAGAGCGTTGCTTGGGCCAGAGATGGTGGTAGACTCAGCTGAGAAAGTCAGAATGATCCGAGAGCGTATCAGAGTTGCACAGGATCGGCAGAAGCACTGGGCGGACAACAGCAGACGGCCACTTGAGTTCGAGGTTGGAGATAGAGTATTCCTGAAGATCTCACCGACTAGGGGCATCATCAGGTTCGGCAGAGGCGGGAAGCTCAGTCCGAGATTCATCGGACCCTTCGACGTGACGGTACGGATTGGCGAGGTGGCATATCGACTAGCACTTCCAGCTAGATTGGAGGGAGTGCACGATGTTTTCCACGTATCCCAGCATCGACGATACATTCCAGACCCGAGCCATGTGGTGGACTATTCCGAGCTGGAGGTGGGCCCGAGATTGACTTACGAGGAGCAGCCAGTAGAGATCTTGGACCGGAGAGAGAAGCGTCTGCGGAACCAGACCATTCCTCTCGTTCGCGTCATGTGGAGACATCACTCTCCGGGAGAGTCCACATGGGAGCGCGAGGACGAGATGCGGGAGCGCTACCCTAGATTGTTCTCGTGATTGTATTTTGCATTTTGATTTTTTTTTAATAATAAACTGGTATTGGATCCTTTGAGAATTACAGAAATTGATTTGGTCATTGAATTTCGAGGGCAAAAATTTTCAAGGGGGAGAGATTTGTAACTCCACCTTTCTAGTATAGTATTTTTTTTATTTTATTACTATTTTATTATGAATTGAAATTTCTATTGCAGGCTTAATTATTTATTGCCTTTTGGCTATTGATTTTTTCTTTCTTTCTGTCTGTGGGTTGGGCCAACCCTGAAGCCCAAGCTTTAGTTTCATCTTATAAGAAGGAAGTCTCAGGAATAGAGTTTGATTGAGCTTTCATTTTGAAATTTTGCTCTAACGGCCATGAACAGTGGCCATGTGCTCTCCTCTCCCCTGCTGCCTAACAACCTGTCAGAACTGATTCTCCCGCCAAATGGTTAGCCTAACTCCCATGCCACAATCTACCCTATATAATCCTTCCTCCTCTCTGTTGTAGAAGCAATCATTTGTTCATTCCTCAACCCATTCTTTCCATTCGATCCCTCGGCTCTGGAGCAAATGGCAATGGCAGCCATGGCAAACCCTCATCTCAACAATCGAGCTCTTGTTGAGACGAGCTAAATCCCAGTAAGTAATTTAGTTTTCTGATTGAATTAGTTTCGTGTTTCCAAATTCTAAACTCTTCTCCTTGATTTGATCGAGCACTGTAGGGGATTCAAACGTGAACGATCGATCGAACATTTTTTCCTTGTCATAATAATCCGATCTATTGGTGAGTAATCAACCTAATGTTTGAATCTAGATTTTGAATTAGTTGGTTCCAACTGTGGTTTTCTCCTTCTTAGAACCTCGTGTGATTAGATCAATGGATCGATTGTTCTTGGTTTAGCTCGAGAAGTGAATCTGGGATTATACCAGGTGATTTCGAGAGCATTCTACTTTTCTTTGGGCAGTCCCTAATATTCTCAGTACACTATATTAATGTTGTGTTCCATATGTTTGTTTTAATGCCTGAACAGTTTAGTCCGATTATTTTTGGGTCGTTGAGGTTGTGAACCAACAGCTCCTTCAAGAACAATCAGGTAGCAATGTTTTCCTTGCAATTAAATTGTTTCCTAATTAGTGGTAGCTCGTGTGGTGATTGGTTCGAATGTTTTATATTGCAGCAACATGGTTGATTGTTGAACTGGGTTATATTTTGGGCATCATGATTCTTTGATGGACCTGGAATATATTCCTAGCACCATGGTTCATTTGTGAACCTGATTTATGCAGCATATGGTTCACTAATTGAACCTGGAAATGGGCATGTCCATGTATTGATGGATCATTATGAGATCAGTTATATCCTACTCGAATATAGATATATGCATCAAGGGCTTTCACTATCTGGATAGTTGTGGACTTGAGGCTATATGACTGGGTTATTTTATTCATTGGGCATTTCATATTTCTATATTGGTTCAATGGAATCATGTGCCAATGGGATACTGTGCCTGGGAATATTTTCTCAGTGGCTACCTAGGGCTTTCACTATCTGGATAGTTGTGGACTTGAGGCTATATGACTGGGTCATTTTATTCATTGGGCATTTCCTATTTCTATATTGGTTCAATGGAATCATGTGCCAATGGGATACTGTGCCTAGGAATATTTTCTCAGTGGCTACCTAGCAGCCATTGGGACAAACTTGGTGTCTATGACATGGTGGTGACTGAAGAATCAGTCTCAGTTCCCTTGGGAATACTTGGTTGGGTTAACATCAAATTTGGGGATGGTTGGGGCCAATTTCAAACAACCTATGATGATTTCAAGCTAGTTGAAATCTGAGGTTGTTTTATAACTTTCTTAAGCATTGGTTTTACCATACATGTGATTGAGTGAATGGTTTCCTATGTGGCTTGCTGCAACTGGGATTTTCTGTTAAACATCAATCCCTGGAAGTGGAATCACAGTTCAGTAAAAATTGCCACTCATATGCAGTGTTTGCTGAGCTATGAGGGTTCTGTTGAACCTGGGAAAGTAAATTCAAGTTTTGGAAATGCAGGACACTTCCTAATTCTGAATTTTACTGCTGATTCCTAACTAACTTGAACCTTGGTATTTTAGCATTCATTTCTCAGATAACCTGGGCACATCAGTTAGTTCTATTTTAATATCTCTAACTAATCTTTGTCACTTCACCTAAGGACCCTAGTTGCAGGAGTAGAACTGATTAGATTGATTTGGGTTGTTTGTTATTGAACTGGTGGTTAATTTTCTTTTAGTATTGAACTGTTACTTTGTACAAAGTCTAGGAGGGTCAATTGGGAATGCTCAGTACCTGAGAGTATTCTCAGTAAAACCTGTGATTCTCAGGATATCTGGGACATTGGGAGGTTCACTGTTTCTGGGACATTTCAGTCCAGCTCTGTTTCTGGGACCTGAAACTTTAAGTCCAGATTAATTCAGTTATGTTTTAAGGCAGGAATCTTATTGCAATATTATGACAATAGGACTCTCAATCACTGCTCTGAATTTGGAAAACAGGGACTGAACCCACATCTCATAAGTTCAGTCCTATATGACTAAGAAATATGAACCTGGGAACTTGGCTATGCAGTAATTTAGATCCTTGACTGGTTTTAAACCAATGTGTAGTAGCTTACTTTGAATTGTTACTGTCAATATACATGAAGGACTAAGCAGGAATTCCAGAAACTCAGGAATTCCTGAGAGTCTCAATAGAACCCGAGACACTTGGGTAACTTCAATGAAACCAGTGAACCCTGTGTATTCCAGAAACTCAGGAAGAATTCCTGCATAATTCAGGAAGGTAATCCTGTGTAGTTCAGGAGATTGCAACCTGTTAGCAAGGAATTGAATTGTAGGCAAGGTTCCTGTTAAGTTTAAGACCATTCAACTGTTGGTTCTAAACTAGAAATCCTCATCTTCTAAGATTTTCCATTCATTTCTTGAATTAAGACTTTTGTTTCACTCTTACCTAAAAAGTATTCATGAAGGCTTTAATATAGAATAATAGGTTTAAACCTTAACTTTTGTGTTGGTCTAAATACTAAGTCTGGTAATCACCATATCATGTGTTTAGCTTTATTTTAAAGTTCTTGCTAGTCTAGGATGTAGTGAATAATATTGATACTCTATAGGAATCCTAGAACTAAGTTTATATTAGAAATTATTTGTGATTAGAATCTTTGATAAACCAATTAGCAGTTTATTAATCAACTTGTACTCATTATTATTACATACAGGAGGATACCTAGCTCTTTTACCTACTCGTACTTTCCTGGAGCAAGGCAAGTACACTCTATGGTTTTGATCAGTGCATTTTCTTGTTCTTTATTGCTGACACACTGCGACATGTTCATGATCTTTTCTGGCTTGTTCTTTCATGATCTTACTTGTATCTTGGGGTGGGGAAATACTCTAGATATGTGACCAAACCCGGATACTTATTCATGATCTTTAGCTTAGGCCTCGCACAGTGCACGCGGGTCCTAAGCCGTACCTTATATGATCTTTCAGGATCTTTTCATGCTCTTTCATGGTCTTACCTAAGCCGGTCACATATCATAGAAGTATTTCAAATTTATAACACACATGTTCAGCTTTTCCTATTATTCCATGTATTGAGACTAGTAGACTCTTTTCATTAGTTTGAATGTAATAATTCAGATATTGTGCTTTACTCTGGTTGGAACACATTTATATAGATGCTGTGATTCATTCATATTCATATTATCTGGTTAGTTTTCCTAGATTGGTACAGCTTACTTTGTTGTGTCTAACAACAAAGACTGGGCGTGTCCGACTCGTATCCGGTTATTCGGGAGCGGGTCGTGACAAAATTCGCCTTACACGAGCACAATTTAGGCTCGTACGGCATCACGCCTTAGCGAGGACGATCGCTCCTACGGGAGCGGGGCGTGACATAGTGGTATCAGAGCACGGCTTTACGTCATTGGACTTTCGATTGAATTCTTTAACTCCGATGTTTTCACGAACTCTGAATGTTGTTTCCGCAAATTGATATCGTTGGTGCGCTCTCTCTTAAATGTCCCACGGAATGTCCATACAATAAGTCTAAGTAATTTGTAAAACGTAGGAGAACAATTTTTGACAAAAAACAAAAAGATGGTTCACGTAAGTACGGTTAGCTAAGTCGTGCTGGGCATATACACCAAAGTTGCGTCGACCTTAGAAGAGTCGAGTGCGAGATTCGATCCGTCTTGGATGACAATGAGTTGGAGTCGATTAAGTAGGATGACTATCGATAGGGGTACTATCGAGCGACGATAACATCGGTGCGATATAGATGAGCGTGCTTGAAATTTAATGAATCGTTCGAACGGAAATTCGAAGAAATATATTTGAATCGAATGATAAGTTGAGGATTTGTTGAATGACTTCATCCCTGAGTGGTGTATGCTATAGCTTCAGGAATGTCGATTGATTGAGGATGCGGAGTGTCAATGAGTCTATTAGCAAGCTTTGCGTGTATGCAAAGCCGTAGATTGGAATAAGTTGTAGTCTTGGAGATTTGACGAGTTGATTCGAACATACTAAAAATTGACGCACACGAAACGTGCACGGGATTGAGGATTGTGCGAGTATGAAACGCGAAAATGATTGAGTATGTGAAACTGGATCAAAGAAAAGTTAAGGTGTGCGAATGGATGACTCGATCGAGGAAATCGATAAGAATCGTATACAAAAAGTTAGCACGATCGGATGATAGCATACATGAAAATGATTCAAATGTTTAAGAATAACTTTAAGGAATCGGGATGGATGTTGCTAGATGATTTGAGTTACCAAGAAATGATGTGATTTGAAGAAAAATGTTGCTCGATAACTTCAGATAGACGGATGAACAATACGCGAATTTGGGTTTGAGGAAATTGATGTTGTGAATGATTCGAGGGATAATAATCGAACTTGAATTTGAATGTCGAGGAGATTATCCATTCGGACGATAGCATCATTCGCACGACTCAAAATTCGTTGCAAAGGAAGATCGTCAGGTTACGCATCTCATCGATGTTATTAAGACGTATCAAAGATCGATATACGATAACTCGGGAGCACTCTAATTCGAGAAATGACGATCGTACAAGTGTTATCGTTCCGATGGATGCAATACTTAGGATTTTGATTGAAATAAATGTAGATAAAAACAGAAGTGTCTTGATGGTTACGCGGATAACCACATCGTCGACATTCTTGTCTTGCGCGAGCGCAACTCTAGCCTCGCACATGTGTTACGTCGGATTTGGGGACGATCGTTCCGCATGAGCGCGGACATGGTGATTCATGTCGCGAGAACGATCGAACTCGAAAAATCAAGATGCGGCAACTTTGATTGTCTCGACTTGTTGGTTTAATGCGAAGAAAAATTCGAAGATGTTTGGACTTGCGATTGATGATTGAGTAAACTTGTGTATTGAATAGATTCAATCTACGTATCGAGAATGAATTAGTCTAGACACAAAACAAGAGTTACATCCCGATGAGGATGATTATCCCGCGGGAGCGTGCATGGTGATTCATGCCCACCGTGGATAATCTGACTCGAGTGAGATTGGGACGCAACATATTGTTAAGCTAGACGACCTTATGATCGAATACGTGAATTGTAATGAACGACTTAGGAAATATAAAATGTGAATTATGGCTTAGCAACAAATTGTGTCGTAACGTGCTTGACTTGGAAGGATTGATAGGCGGATTATGTCGAACGTGTTCAAAGAGATAGACTATGCGAAATGGCTTGATGAACGAGTGATATTGATACGTCGAGGAATTGGTTGAAACATGAGTTATCGTTGGATGGTTTTGCTGAATGGCTCGGACCCCGTGCGACAAATGTTGGGATATGTGTAGGAAATCGATGTTTAAAAATCGGAGTGATACGAGCTTGGGTAGAAAACCCCGTACTATCAACTTGGTTTGACCTTGGGATGGGGTCAACGTTGATATTGTTGTTTGGGAACTATGATTCCAATACTGACGAATGACTTTTAGCCTAAAGACAGCCTAGCAGTTAGGCGAGACGTCCATGTTACGAGAGTTAGCATCGGTATGATAGGTTTTCAGGATTGATAGGATGAATCGGATAGGTGGGATTGGATTCGCTATCACAAGGTTTGGTTGAAATGCATATATTTCGGGGACGCCTTAAATATGTGCACGATCCAACTAAGTGATATGTTGAATTCAAGTGAGACTAAAGGAATGTAAAGGTATCGAGGATTTTTGAAATTGTGTTTCAAGAAATATTGATGGTAGTACGATTGTCGATTGGAGATGACTTGAATGTTGGTTGATTGGTAGGTTTACCCTACGGCTAAGTTAGCGGTAAGCACGAGCGTGGCTCGGATTGAGTAAACACATAGGCAAAGTGTGCGCGAGAGTCCTTGAATATCGAGTGATAAGTCGATGAGTGAGTACTTAGTTAGTTTTGAGGATGAAACTTTTTCTGAGTGGTGTATGATGTAGTGTCCCGTCCCGCTCAGTCAATCGAAAGAATCGGAACGCTGACGGCGTTCGGACTTAGCCTTGCAACGACGACTCCTAGGCTTGCTCGGTCGAGGCGACTCCTCGCTCAGCTGGGGTACTTTCGGTGAACTCACCTCATCTTAGCCTTCACATAATAAATCACATGTTTTCAAATTGCACAAGTAGGCTTGATAATAAAAGAGGCGAATCCACATAGCTAAGGGAATAATCCCGACGGGTCGAATTGAATTAGAATATGGAAAGGTCCAACGGTCGGCTTAGAGTTGGTGCACGGCGTGCTTGAAAATGACACTCGGTCATTCGTTCCGTGGTTTGGTAGAAGAAAAATTTGGTCTTCGCCACAAGCTAAGAGTTAGCTTAAGTCATAGGCATCGCCCGCATAAACGCTTTATAAGGTATGCACGGTCCCATCGGTCAAGGCTTGACGCAGTCCTTGTTCGTCAAGTTGTTGTACGATTAAGTTTGGCTGAGTTAGGTTAGGCTATCGAAATCTTTTCTAAGCACTGTCCCACGTTTTCTACAGTTGTCGATATTACTTGGTTTCACGATCATATAGAGTATGACTTGGGCGGTGGTGTCGCATAGAGTTTAAGTTGGTTTAAGGCACGATGTCACAGACTTAGTATTTTTAAGGCACGGGCCACGGTTGATTTAATTGAGTTGGAAGGAGGGCTTTCAAATAGTCGTTCCTGAGTCGAATGAAATGATATGGCAAGAAAGAAGAATGCTCGCGACTATGGATCGTCGATGCGGTCTCAGATGTGAGAAGTATTGAAATAGGCCCTGAAAGAGATGGTAACACTAGAGGTAGAATAACTGTGTGAGACGTCAGTTTGAGTCGAGTCTTGCATGGTCATGGACAACTTGTCGACAAGGTGGAGTTTCCTCGAACGACGACCCAGGCGGCCAAAGGGGCCGGTTCTTGAGAAACATGTATAGCTTGTTGCTGGATGACCGTACGGGTTAGGCGGGGACTGTCAGCGGAAGGCTCGCTACCTCGTGCTGAAGGAACGTCCGTCTAACAGAAGCTAAAGTGTCCAGGATGGCGCTGGACGTTAGTGACCAGTTCATATAGATGAGTCGGCATGGCGACAACCCGCATACGTGCCTTTGGATTGAGTCGAGATGGATGTGTGTACAGTTAGAACAAAATATTGGGCCTAAGATTTGGCTGCAACGTAGGCGACGTCTTCGGCACGAGATATGGCGTCGAGTCTTAAGTTGTCGGCATATAAGTTGCATAAGTTGGTTTTAGTCATCTTGAGTTTAATTCAGAAAATGCTGCAAGGCAAAGTCGGTCGAGAGACACTTAGCCCACAAGTCTTGATTGGATCAGTTGGTGATTAAAGTAGCATGGGCCGCGAGGCGGCGATATGGTTAAGTCACACTGAGTTACGAGGCACGACACAATGGACTTATAGCACGGTCACAAGGGAATTGAGTACTATCGCGTAGTCGCGTCTCTGATTCTGGGCCGTAAGGCAAATACGACTTGATAGGTTAACATTGTTGTTTCAAGCACGGGATGGTCTAGAGACATAAAATAGGCCAAGGCGTCGGTCCTAAAAACTGATTCCAAGACAAGGGTAGAAAGACACTCAAAAGGGTCATGTTGCACAAAGTAAATGAACGTGTCAGTTTTGTATGGGTGGGCGAGGAGCTCATTCCACCAGTACAGTTGAGTACTTACACCCACACAGTTTTCATATGCAGGCACAGGTAGAAGCTCGTGGCGCGGAGCTCGCTTGGATGCGTCGAAACACGGAGTTCCTTGGCGATTTGAGGCGTGCGACCGCGTGGAGTCTAGACTTATACGGGACATAATGTATGGACGTCGCCTATCTGAAGCATCTGCTGGTTCAAGACTTGTATTGAGAGATGAGAGAGAGCTGAGTGACTTGAAATGCGAGAAGAGTGAGCTTGAGTGACTTGTATTCTTGGCCTCGCGCCCTATTGTAATCATTGTTTCAATATCAATAAAATGTATCTTTTGAATGACTTGTGTTTTGTTCTAAATTTTCGCTGGCATATTCAATGTCTCTGCTTGGGAGTTCTGTGCGACGACCCCGTCGCAACCGCTGTAATCGGCCGTTATGGAACCAGCCTTGCACAAGCACAATTTAGGCTCGTGCGACATCACGCCTTAGCGAGGACGATCGCTCCTACGGAAACGGGACGTGACATTTTACACTCCTTTTTTTCCTCCCCCTCATTCGGATGTTGCCCGTGCTAGCCCTTCACTCTTCCTGATTGTTCAAGAGTGGAGGCACATGAATATGGTGTTAAAATGGGTGTTGTGTATAATGAGGATGTAGTGAGATTGAGGATGGATATACATGGTGTTAAATAATCAACCTATTCCATGGGCTTTCCGTTCCATATGAAGACCATGAACTATGAGACTATTGGCACTTAAAGTCAATTGAATAGGGCAACAATACAACTCAGAGAGAGAGAGAGGGAGGGGGAGAGAGAGAGAGAGAGAGAGAGAGAGAGAGAGAGAGAGAGAGTTGTGTGTGTGTACAATGTGTCCAATTTCAGCTAGCGTCACGCCCCCAACCCCGCCCCCTCCGCCTGCGATGGTGGATGCAGTAGCCCGCACACGGCGAAGAAAGGATGGGGGGGGGGGGGGCTTGGGTGCTCGACACGGGGGGAGGGGGGCGCGGCGGTGGTCCAACCGCTGGGAGGGGGTGTGCAGCCGATGGGGCCGGGAGAGAGAGAGAGAGAGGATGGGGCATGGATAATTTGGTCATTTTTTAATTTTTGGGTATCAAGTTGATGCCTAACAATGTCGAGGGTATCTGTTGGAGAAGCTGCTTAACTAAATCTGTTACCAAGACAGTTGGAAGAAGTGATCCCCTGATTCATGGGATTTGAATAGAACGGTTTAGTTGTAGTTTGAATAATTTGTTAGTTTATTATGGGAGTTTGTTTGTTCCTAGAAAATAGGATCTGAGATTTGATTACATTCTATTTAACTCTTGCATATTCTGACATGGAAGATTCGGCTCAAGGATTTGAACTCAGGAACTTGGCAAGAAACTTGAAACAAGGTGAGTTGGATGTTACCCAATATTTTCAATAAGATAACCAAGTTATGGCAGGAACTTGATCTATTCAACCAAGTTGAATGGAAATGTCCGGAAGACCAAAATCAGTATCAAAGGCTGCGTGACAAGGACGCCTTCTCGGAATCAAACCGCTACCAGCTCTCTCTGAAATTTTTGCTGAAGTTCGACGAGAGGAAAGCCGAAGACGTCTTATGTTGGGGAAAAAATCATACTTTTTCTCCTACAGAAAGCTCTGCACTTGCAGTTTATGGAACGGAGAATAAAAGGGAGAATCGATCCAACAAAAAGGGACAACTATGGTGTGATTATTGTCGCAAAACTAATCACACTAGGTAGACAATGTTGGAAACTGAATGGCAAACCAGACAAATACAAAAGCAAAGAAGGGCATCAGGACAATAAGGGATATCAAGCTACAACTGAGGCTGGTAGGAAGGATGGAGAAGTGGAAGAAAGAAAAAATAGAGGGATGTATTTTCCTTCCACATGGAAAGGAAAAAATATTTCCTTCCTTTGTGTTTGGTAGCAAGGATGGAAAAGATAATAGATGCATTTTCCTTTGTTTGGTATAAAAGAAAAAGTGGAAGGAAAGAAAGTAAAAAATATAGGGTTTAACAATTCTACCCTCAACTAAAAACACTTATTTACCATTTGATTTCATAAATAATTTTTAAATAATACATTTATATGTGGGTATAATTGTTAATTAATACAAGTCTCTACTTTTCCTCCCACTTTTGGGGATTGGATTTCTTAGGTTATGAGGAAAAAGTAACCCCTCCACTTTTCCTTCCTATTTTCCTTCGATACCAAACAAGAGAAAATGAATTTTTTCTTCACTTTTTCCTCCTCTATTTTCCTTCCTTCCACTTTTTCCTCCTACTAAACACACTCTGAGATTCCTCATTCCAGTTCACAGCAAGATGGCAATAAGTTGAATCTTACAAAGGACCAGATTGAGCAACTTTACAAGCTGCTTGGTAATTAATAATTATCAACCGAATTCCTCTCAGAATACGAGTTCCTCATTAATTGCTCAAAAAGGTAATTTTCTATTTGCACTACATGGAAAAATAGAAAAAGATGAACCATGGATACTTGATTCTGGCGCAAGTGATCACATGACTAGTTGCGAGGCAGTTTTTTCTATTTATAATCCAAGTCCAGGTAATGTTAAAAGTAAAAATAGCTGATGGAACTTTATCTACGGTGGCAGGAATTGGAAGTGTAAAAATCAGCTCATTTTTAACTTTAAATTCAGTTTAACATGTCCCGAGATTGTCATGTAGTTTAGTATCCATCAGTAAACATGTTAAAGATCTCGGTTGTGTGGTGATTTTTTTTCCAAATCTGGTTGTGAATTTCAGGACTTGACGTCGGAGAGGAAGATTGGCAATGCTAGTGAACGTGGAGGACTCTACCTTCTCAATAAGAATGAATCCGAGACCATTGACTTAAAAAGCGTGCCTAGGTGCAAGGTGCAACGATGCGCAGGGACAGCGCCTAGGAACAAGCCAGGCGCACCACCTTAAAAAAGCGCGCGCCTAGTGTAGAAAGGCGCAGGCTCCAGGCGCGCCTAGGCGTAAAAGTTATATATATATATATATATATATATATATATATATATATATATATATATATATATATATATATATATATATATATATAAAGAATAATTTTGTGCTATAATTAGTAATATTTTCAAGGAATTTGGACTTCTATGTAGCTAAGTTTTTAAATGTAGGTATTTTTACATATAAAGAAAAAAGTGCACATAGTTTTCAAAAGACACGCCTTGAGCCTAGCGCCTCAGGCTCCAGGAACCTTTGCGCCTTGGTGCGCCTTTCGCCTTTTAAAACTATGTCCGAGACTGAACATGCTCTCACTGTGTGTAACAACTCTCTGTCTAGGAAAGAAAAGGTCGTCCTTTGGCATCATAGATTAGGACATCCATCATTTCCTTGTTTACGTCATTTGTTTCCTTTATTAATTCAAAACAATGATGTGTTTCAATGTGAAATTTGCGAGTTATCTAAACGTACTCGTGCTACTTATCCTTCTAATAAATATATGTCTTCCAGACCTTTTTCCTTGATTCATAGTGATATTTGGGGCCGTCTCAAATTCCAAACATTTCTAACAAAAGGTGGTTCATTACTTTTATAGATGATCATACAAGACTTTGTTGGGTTTATCTTTTAAAGGATAAATCCGATGTTGCAAATACTTTCAAAGAATTCTATGCTATGATCAATACTCAGTACACCACTAATATTCAGATTCTTCATACAGATAATGGAAAAGAATATTTTGCCTCTATTTTAGGAACTTTTCTCAAATAAAAAGGAATTATTCATCAAAGTTCATGTGTCAAAACACCTCAACAAAATGGGATTGCTGAACGAAAAAAATCAACATCTCTTAGAAGTTGCTAGATCCTTGATGTTTACTACTAATGTGCCAAATAGGTTTTGGGGTGATGCAATTCTAACTGCATGTTATTTAATCAATAGGTTGCCATCAAAAGTCTTAGACTTTGAAACACCTCTTGATTTTTTGGGAAAATTTTATCCTCAAATTCGTTCATCATCTTTAGATCTTAAGGCTTTTGGATGTGTGTTTTTGTCCATAATCTTGATATTGATCGCAATAAGTTTGATCCCAGGTGTTGGTATATTTAGTATGGGAATATGTTATATTTAGTATGGGAATATCCCGAGGACATATTTGGTGTTGGTATATTTAGTATGAGAATATGTTATATTTAGTATGGGAATATCCTGAGGACATATTTGGGATGCAAGAATATGCCACAGGATATTCTATTGGATATTCCATCATGTAAAGGCTATATAAAGCCTATGAAACTCAATCAATAAAATCACTCAATTACAACATGGTATCAGAGCCACAAAAAATCCTAGTCGTCATCCCCTTCCCAAAACCCTAACCAAAGCGGTCATCAACACCGCTTCCACCACCATCGACACCGCCACCACTACCGACACCACCACCACTACCATCACCACCGCCGACATCACCGCCACCTCTGTCGTCCCCACAGCCAACATCACTGCCGACATCACCGTCACCACCGCCGACATCACCGTTCGTTACAGAAATAAGGGGGCAATCTAAATGTGACATCGAGGGCCTAGATCTGATGGAAGAGAGACATGTTCGGATCTAGGATTGGACGACGAGGACGAGCGTGAGTTGTGGAGCAGACGTGACGTGATCGGAGAGGAGAAGCATCGATGGAGGAGATCATCAAAAAGTTGGATCCTGCAGAGGTTGCGACGTTGTTGAAGTTGATCAAGATGTCGGCTGGTGAGAGCACGACACGAACGTCGCCGAAGTTGGAGCTTCCCTCCATCGATCTGAAGCTTGATGGACCGACTACCTACCTAAGTTGGCCACAACGGGAAAGGAGAACCCGGGAAGAGAAGACAGAGCCGAATGAGAGCTCGACAGGACGAAGAGCACCGTCAGGACCTAAGGAAGAGCCCCGACATTGCTTCAACTGCGGGGAGGTGGGTCATCTGAGGTATGCTTACACCAAACCACCCAAGAGAGATTCAGACGGAAGACATGGACAGTTTGGAGGATGTGACCGTGGTTGTAGGGGTCGACGGGACGGTCGAGGAGGTTGTCGTGCGAACCGGCTGGTAGCAGAAGGCGAGGAGACAGCTGACGGTCCCTATACTGAGGAGGATCAGGCACTGCAGGACATATTGGAAGTACTCAAGAGGAGACAGAGAGCGTCGAGCGATGGAGAAAGGAGTGGGACCGGGGAGTCATCCACCTCATTCTTCGCCAGAGGTAACGCTGCCATGTATGCTCATCCGTCAGCAGAAGGCACTGAAGACTCGCTCGCCCTTGCATCTACGTCTTTCCTCAGATCGTCGGATTGGATTATCGATTCGGGTGCGTCTCAGCACGTGACAGGGAATGCTAGTGAATTTTCTTCCTACACTCGCCTAGCATAAGCGGACAACATTCAAACAGCTGATTGTACTTTCCAACCAGTGGTCGGTAAGGGTATTGTCGATTGTACAGGTTCAGTAAAATTATCCAATGTTTTGTATGCTCCTTCTTTTCCAGTCAGTCTTTTGTCCATTAGTTCTATAATCCTCCAATTAAAATGCACTTTCTGCTTTGATATTCCTAAGGTGATCTTCCAGGAGAAAAAGACGGGATGAAGACTTGGGACTGGCACTTGGCATAATGAACTGTGGTACCTGGATCGAGAAGGGCTGGATTCAGCATTAGTATCTGTAGTGTCCCGACCCGCAAGATGCCTTATGATGGATGGTTGGTTCGATGAAACCTTGTTGGACTTGGGATTATGTGAAGAATCGCTTGGAAGGCTATACGATCGTGGCGGGAATCGTCCTATGAATGTGAGTAGTGTTGAACCCTTCAAAGATCCTTTAGCTTCACGCTTAAAATAAGGATGAGTATGCTATGTTTCTTATTGTGTTGCTCAATAACACCTTGCATGGAATTTGGAAAGATAATGAAAGATAATAATCACCTGAACGTAAACTGTTGTGGCTAAATAAATTGTATGCTTGTACGCTGTTGCGATGAATTACATGACAGGTGAAGGCAAAGTCCCAAATACTTGGGCGGTGAGTATATCGAGCGTTGGCTCAATGAATAGATGGCAATACAGATGTTAAGATCCAAGAACTGGGTAGTGAGTATGCTTGAATTGCATTCAAATGAATGGATGCCAAACAGATGCTAAGTCCCATGAATTGGGCGGTGAGTACACTGAGTTTGGTTGGAAAGATGTATGGTATCAAAGATGTGGCAAAAGGATTGGGCAACAACATTCTATTATCCTGTCGTCGATGTAGAATGTTGATTACGCCAAGACCCTGGATTGGGTAGATGGTAATATGAGCATTGGCTCAAGGCAAGATGGTAAGATGGCAAGATGGTAATATGAATGAGATTGGTGGCTGAATTACTTAGTTTTCCTTATCATGCATTATATGTTTTCTTCTTAGATAAGTTGCATATAGTTGCATGGTCATGGACAACTTATCGACAAGGTGGTTTCTCGAACGGTATTCCTGGGCCATGGAACCCGGTTCGTCCTAGGGGAAACCAATGCCGAAGTAGTGGCAGTGCTGAAGTAGTAGCACGATATACAGGACTTACAGTGGGGCTAGCTACCTGCACTGGCAAGGGCGCTGTATACCTGTAAGACGGTCCAGGATGGCGTGTCGCCAGTGACCTTCATATAGATAGGTCCAGTGCTAATGATGTCTTATGCAGGCAGAGTAAGTTATTACTCAAATACAGGGAAGGATGTCGGCTGTTGGTAAGAATCACCTGAACGGTGATATTTATATTGAATCATGATATTGTTCCTAACAATGTCTTGTGCAGGCAGAGTAAGTATTATAAATGTACAGGGATGGCTACACGACCGTGGGTAAGAATCACCAAAGGGTGATAACAGTATGCTTTAAATTATGTTGGCTATGAGATTTGCATGCTTTACTTCTTGTCGGCTATAACATGAAATTGACCCTAAGGCAACGAGAAAGACCACTGTTAATAATGTGCTATAACATGATTACTTAGTGTTGTCTTCTTATGTGAGTTGGGCCAGCACCGCTCGCCAGTACATTGATGATGTACTGACCCACATTGTGGGCAATATTACAGGTGTTTGCTTGGGGGAAAATCCTGTGAATCAGTGCTTGGCATCGATGAATCGGATGGGTGTGCAGAAGCTCTTCTTTCAAGACGATGTCTTCTGCTATACGGGACATAATATATGGAACAGTGGAACTCAGTTGTACCAGTGAGATTGTAGCCATATTGGTAAGTCATTGTAAAGAAGTCGGTACATTCATTTGTAGCCTTAAGGGCAAGTGTATACATTCAGTTGGCTATTTAAGAGCCTTGTAATCAGTTGTAAACTCTGTATTCCACTGCAAGTCTTGTAATCCATTTTGATTACCAATAAAGAGATACATTTCTATATAAATTGTGTGACTTCAATTTATCTGCTTGGTTCAGCTGTGTTGTCGATATTTTCTGAGAATTACCCGAAACTGTAATGGTTTTGCCTTGTACAAGTGCAATCTAGACTTGTACGGCATCACGCCCAGAGGCTAGTTATCGATCCTCCGGGATCGGGGCGTGACAGTATCTATGGCAGAAAAGACAGGGATGGGAGGACTGAAGAAGATGAGTACGAAAGATATATTGCGACTCCACCACAGGAGGTTGGGACACTCTTTATTTGGTATTTTAAGCAAATTATATCCTACAATTTATGAAGAAGTTAATAAAAAGAAACTAGTTTGTGATGCTTGTGAGTTGGGCAAATTTACTAGGAGTTCATATGTGAGTAGCGTTCATAGGAGCTCGTCCGTTTTTGATGTGGTACACTCTGATGTTTGGGGGCCTTGTACTACACCTATGAATGGTTACAAATATTTTGTTACCTTCATAGATTGTTTTTCTCATACTACTTGGCTGTATTTGATGAAAAATAAGAGTGAGGTCCCATCCTATTTTTGGGACTTTCACAAATATGTCCAGACTCAGTACAAGGCAGTGGTGAAGGTACTGAGGTCTGACAATGGAATGGAGTACACCAACAAGACACTTGCGGAATACTTGTCCGCCCAAGGGATATGGCATCAAACCACCTGTGCATATACACCAGCACAGAACAGAGTAGCGAAAATGAAGAACAGACACCTCCTGGAAGTGGCAAAAAGTATGATGATAGACATGAATGTCCCACAGAGTCTATGGGGATATGCAGTGTTGACAGCAGCTCAACTAATCAACAGGATGCCTTCGAAGGTGTTGGGATGGAGGTCTCCATGCGAGATGCTGCAGGAAAATAATAGTGGGATGCTCCCACTAAAGGGTTTGGCTGTGTATGCTTCGTAAAGGACAACAGACCGTCGGTAGGGAAGCTTGATTCTCGAGCAATCAAGTGTATCTTTGTGGGCTACTCGGGAACTCAGAAGGGCTATGTATGTTGGAGTCCAGTGAAAAAAAGAAAATTTGTAAGTATGGATGTTCACTTCAGAGAATATGAGCCATACTACAGTCAGGAGGAAAACCCAAAGATCTCGCCTGATACTGCAAGTATGAGGCGAGAGGGGGAGTTGTTGGGAAGCATTTCGACTGATCTCGGAGTATGGCTTGGAGGAACAAATAGGGTACATGAAGGTGAAAAGGGACAGGGGAGGAAATAAGAGGTGTTAGGCCCACAGCTCAGGGGGAGATACTTACCTACAGCAAGCGAGAGAAGCAACTTGCAGGACCAGTTCCTCCAGTGCCAGTGCTAAGTCCCTTGCCTGAGCCCATCTTGACTCCTGAGACACCTATACCACCACCTTCCCCTTTAGGTGATATCCTTCCTTCTCCTCCCCAACCATCATCAGTATGGAGGTCCACTCGCAGCAATGCGGGAAAACCTTCTGATAGATATGGTTGGGACCTTGCTAAATTTGTCTCATATGATCATATCTCTTCTTCTTATGGAACTTTTATTGCATCATTGGATAGTATTACTGTACCCAACAATTGACATGTAGCCAAGAATGATCCAAAGTGGAAAGCAGCGATGCATGAGGAGTTGGGAGCTCTGGAGAAGAACCGAACTTGGGAGCTGGTGAGACTGCCAGAAGGGAAGAGAGCAGTCGGATGCAAGTGGATTTTCATTGTGAAGCAGAACCCAGATCGACAGGTTGAGCACTACAAAGCTTGACTGGTAGCAAAAGGATACAGTCAGACATACAACATCGACTATGACGAGACCTTTGCATCCCCTATGATGCGCTTGGTACTGAAGGACGCGTCTGTGTGATGCGCTTGATGTAGAAGGGCGCGTCTGTGTGATGCGCGGTCTGGCCGGCGCATCCACTTCGTGAGACGTCTTTGATGGTGCAACTGTTACGTTCTTCGAGTGCTTTAAATAGCCATTTTGACTTGGCTGAATTCGAAGCGTCTGGTTCATCCATTTAATGCAAATTTATTGTACGAAATTCGGAGAGCCATCTACTTGGCGCATGGGTTTGATTTGCCCGGCCTATAAATAGTGGCATGGAAAGAAGGTTTGCTTCTCGTTCTCTCACGTCTTTCCGACATGAACTCGTTTACTCGAATGCATTCTATTGACGAGATGCTCCCGAGGGTGAAGATGCGACGCAGTGTCTTCGCTGATGCACTTGAAGGTGACTGTTACATCCAAAAGACGGAATTGAGGGCTTTCGAGGCAGGCGGAAGGTGCCTGTTGTATCCAAAGATAGGGATATTCGGGCCTCGTTTCCGTTACTCCGGAAGAGCCGTAGATCGGAATGGCGGTGCTGCGGCTTTGGTAGATCTTTCTTCCTTCAAAATGGATGTAGCCCATTCTGGTTGTGTTGAAAGCTGCTCCTTTAGCCGTAGTTTCGATCACGGTCTTCCTTCGCCTTTGGAGGCTCTTTCGAAGCCTCCCCTGGCTACAGATTTGTGGTGCTATTCTCTTCCTTGGTTCCAGCCAGAGGGTTAAATGCTTTATTTAGTCGAAGCACTTATCAGATGAGCCTGGCTGGAAGGGCGACACATAACTGGGCTGCTGAAGGGATGCACATAACTGGGGATGTACATAACTGAGCTGCTGAAAAGGATGCGCCTTGCTGAGGGCGCATGGTGGGATGCGCCTGGCTGAGGGCGCATGTTGATTGCTGCGCCTACTTGAGGGCGCATGGTGGCTGCTGGCTGTAGACTTAGGATCCTTTCTTTGTAGAAATTCTCCTTTGTACAATCTCTCTTTAGACATGTAATAGACTTTTATATGTTAAATAAAAAATCCTCTTTCAATGTCTATATTTGTTGCTCTTTGCTGTGAAGTACTTTGTCCATGCTTTGGCACATGTAGTCTGGCACATAGTCTTTCGGGTTCTGAAATTCCATGCTTCTACAAGACCCCCTTCAAAGTTTTCAAAACTTTCGGATAAGTTTTGGAATACTTTGAATAATAAGCATGGTGGTGGAGGCGCATGACCGTCGGGGCGCATAGATACTCCGCGCGTCAGTGCTGGGCGCATGCTCCGTTCAGTTAGTGCAAATGATGATGCCTCGGTAACCTAAAAAAGATTAATAATGATCTTTTTTGGTTTTATTTGTGGTTATCCTTCACAGAACCCGAGGCGACGGCTGAGATCACACATCATCGGGTCACGCGTGCGACCAAGCCCTATAAATAGGCAAGAGATGGAGAGAGAGAGTTTTTCTTCTCCTTGCTTTTGCTTTCTTTAGAGTTCTTCAAAAACCCTAACTTTTCTTCTTTCAAAGAAATGGCTCCCAAGACTCCTCGCGGCGGTGCTGGCAAGGGAAAAGGAAAAGAACCTGTGACAGCTGCAGCGGCCGATGTTCCCCGTCGTCCTTTCGAAGTTCGGCCGGAGGTGGTTGGTAAGTTTCATTTTACATACACCAATCGCACATAGACCTTGAGTCTTTTGATGATATGTCGAGGTTTTTGCCGCCGATGTGCATGGGTTTAAGCCCTGAAGATGCGCCGAGGCTCTACTGCTGAGGCGCATGGGTTTACACCCTGATGATGTGCCGAAGTACTGCTGACGCACATGGGCACACGCCCTGATGATGCGCCGAAGCTCCGCTGCTGATGCGGCTGGGTTTAGACCTTGATGATGCACCGAGGCTCTCGGATGCGCTATGCGCTTTTGATAAGACTCAGATTCTTTTGTTATTTCTAACATTTTTTTCGAATCTTTGCTAGTGTCGATGCCTATCCCACTCTTGAGTGAAGTGCTCTCAGACACTGCCCTCTGCCAGACGGGAGTAGATTATAACGAGGAAGTGATGAACCCTGCTCAAGCCGCTATTATACTGGACCAGCATCCCGAGAGAATGACTCAAATCCGGAAACAGCAGTATGAGTTCCTCAAACGGATGATGGAGCGTAGAGTTTTAAAATCTGCCACATCTGATAAAGTGACATTCTTGAAGCCTGAGTTCCTGTTTGGGGACCGCCTTACTTCTACTGAAGCAACAGTGTTGAAGGTCAAGGAAGACTGGTTTTTTACAGCAAAATGAGTGCATATGATCGTTAAGCAACTTGAACGTCAATGGCCTTTGATGGCCTTCTGTCATCTCGCTTCCAAGAGAAGGATGTCTTGGGATCTTACTCCTTCTCAGGGGGGCGGTGACTGGCATCATTAAAATTGATTCAACTACCGATCAGAAAGATACTTTGATCGCAGTGCGGTCTGGGTCTTCTTTCACCTGGCGGACTCTACGCCCTGGGAGCATTTACAGTGTTGTTCCCCTTGATACATTTGCCCATAGTGCCTTGACTTTTACACATCGCATGATGTTGATGGAACGCTCATACCCGAAAGGAGAGTTTCGGGTAGAGGGTTGGTATTATTATGCTTCCAAATGGGATAAACTGACACTCTGGGTTTTGTCGCGGTTCCAGACTGAGCTCCGAGAAATTGGGCTGACTGCCGCGATTCGTGCCATCCAAGCAGGTGTTGACATTAACAGGCATATGTTCCTCGCACTCTTGGAGATGTTTGATCCATATCGGGACCTTTTTTACTCCGGTGAAGGAGTTAGGGCTCGTACTTCATGAGATGTATGAGGTATCAAAGCTCCATTGGGGATCGGAACCCTATGAAGAGTATTTTTCGACCAACGAAGAATTTCAAGTCCTAGGGGACAAGGCTGAAGAGATGACGGCCGTCTTTAAGGAAGTGGCTAGTCATCATTACTATATGCAGAAGAGGGACAAGGGCGGATTGCAGCCTCATGTGACTGCTTGGAGAGATTACGTCTTTAGGCAAGACAAGGAGGATCCCTCCCAGTTCTCCACTCCGTCGGCGCTCTCTCGTAGCGAAGTGCTCTCTGAGGTGAGCAGGTTAGATGAGAAGAATCCCCAGGAAAACGAGGACCAGCAGTCTGATGAACGCTCCTACAGCTGTTTCTGGCATCTTGCTCATCGAATGTCGTCAAAAGCAGTATTGGTCGCGTATCTCATGGTTTGGCTTCGGGATTATGTCTTCCCGGGCGGATCCGGCTTTGTAGAGAGAGTGACCCGGCACTTGATCTTGCCGGCTGTGAAGTTGGTCTTTGGCCGGCGCATGGCTCTACTTCCCGCGATGGTATACTGTGAGGTTTACGCGAGTTCGCAGGAAATGTGATTCATGACCGAGGTCGGAAAGATAACTTCCCGCGTACTGAACTGCCGTTTCACTATTTGATGGGGTGGTTAATTTTATACCATCCCAACGTAATGAGTCCGGGTTCAGAAGAAGACTATAGGGCCGGAGTTGCATTCCTCCGTCGTTTTCACCAGAGGAGTTGGACGCACACTGGCGTCCCTGTTTGCAGAAGGGTTTTATCCCATCTTCAGGGATGGGAGATCACCAAAGTTGGTTCGATCTTCTTGGGTTTTGAGGCCAATGAAGACTTAAGAGATTCAGGTGAAGATGCCACCGCTCTGCCTCCATGGGGATTCCGCTGGTTGCAGAGTATCCGGCCATCCCACCTGGTGTACCGAAACAGGAATCAGTGCTTCCTGGAACCGTATTTACCGAGCCGCTTTGCACGTCAATTCGGTTATGCGCAGCTGATGTTGGATAATCCCAGTATCACCCTAGGGTATGCTGGAAGCTTGCTGGATGGCGCATGAGCTTGGCATTACTATAATGCTGGACTGGAGCTCGCTTTACGCTGCCTGCTCAGGATCCGCGGCCGCCCATTCTTTACTCGGCCGCCAAGTTTTACTGTGTTATGGCTGCCGCGTCTTCCGGGTATGATAGGGAGACGAGTCTCGTTGCAGGCACCCCGTTAGTGGTGACTGGGCATGTATCGGCCAGGGCTTGACCACACCGTCCACCAGGGGTGGGTCAGGCTGAACCTTCGGTTAATCAACCGAAACGACGTGCAGATGCAGGGGCTGGATCTCCTATGTCAAAGAAGCTAAAGAAGACATCGTCACCGTCGGTGTCATCGGATTCAGCATCTGCAGAGGTAAGAATGCCCCACATAGTCTGGTCTGGGTTCAACATTTTATGTAATTAATGCTTCTCTTTTGTACAAGAGCCGCTAAAAAGAAAGCCACGTACTCCAAAATCTGGGGGGAGCAGGCCAAAGGAGATGGCGGGTTCGTCTGAAGTGCGCATCCCACCGACTATGATGTCACCTATGAAGAAGAATCCGGAGGATGTTGTTGTCTTGGAGATCCCAGCGTCCCCGAATTATGTCAGAAAGGAAATTGAGGATGCAGCAGCTTCCGAGATGATAAAGGTCGCGGCTGGGGCCTTGGATGCCGAGGGTCCAGCAGACACGAGGCTTCCTGGTGATGATGTGGGGTGGAGTTCGTCGTCTTCGGATGACGTTGCTCCGGAGTTGTAAGAGCCTGTTGCGGGGGCAACAGAGATGGTTGAGACAGAGGAGAGGGTTGATTCCCCTCCTTGTTATGATGAAGGGAGGTCGGCTGCATCATTGCCAAGCCCTACCCCAGACTCAGCGGCGGAAGCTGAGGTGGCTACCAATCAGAAGGTAGTGACAGATCCTGTCCCTGTAGAGGGATTTGATGAAGAGACTCGTCTGACAGTCCCGACTCCTGGGGCGGGTCAGGAGACAAGTGTTGATCTCTCCATTCTACCAGGGGAGGTATTGGCTGTTGATAGCGCGTTGGGGACTGGAGAGGCAGTCGCTGACATCGGTGGTACTTCCAAGTTCGGGAAGGGTAAGGGTGTGATGGAATCCTGTGTTGCTCCTTCTACTTGGGATACTATCTCGACACCTGTGCCGGCTCCTTCTGCTCCCTTGGCTCCTCGGGCTAGTAGTCCAGCCCCTGTTGATGAAGAGCCTATTGATGCCGAGGTGCAAGCCTCGCAGGTCGAGGTTGGCGGGTCTTATTGCGGTCCGCCAACTGGGGTAGCTCCTTCAACTCCTGTCATGACACCACAGGTGCTGGCGGACGCAGATGAATATGTGAGATTCATCGTTAAGGCAGTGTACAAAATGCTGTAGAGGGGGTGTCGGCAGTGACGGACGCCAAAGGGAGCTTTACGACGGCAAGAACTCTGGCATTGCCTCATATCAACTTGAACCGTGTTCACCCGGGCCACGAGCATATGGCCGACATTCTGGAAGCCACTGTGGCTGAGTTGGACCTGCGGCTTTCTGAGTTAGGGCGCATCCAGCGGAATGACCTCTCCGTCCTGATATTTGCAGAGAAGGAGAAGTTGCTCGCCGAGACCGTGTCTTCCTACCAGGCCACTGTGAGTGTCTGGGAACACGAAGTGTCTGAGACTGAAGCTGTAGTGGAGCGGTTATCTCAGTCTACAGGGGAGACAAAGGAGACGCGAGCTGTGCTGGACGCAAATATCGCGGAGATTGCTGCGCAGATGCGCCGTCTTGAGGATCAGCGGGCCCGACTCCTATTGGACGCTGAACGTGTCCAGGCTGAACATGTAGCATTCAAGAAGGAGGAAGCGGCCTTCACTCTCCGAGCTCTTACCCTGATTCAGCAGAGACAGCAGCTTGATGAGAAGCACGAGAACGAAACTTCTGCTGAGGCTGTTGAAGCGATGCGTCAAGAAGCTGAACATCGAGTCTTGGCGACTGTGGAGACTCGGGCGACAGACTTAAAATGCCGAATTACAGAGCTTTCCGCCAACCCTGGGGATATTTAGGGCTTGTAATCTCTGCTCTTTTGTATTTTTTTGCAACTCTTGCTGGGGATAGTGTAATCCTTTACTCTTCTTTTTTTTAGAAATAATAAAGAAGTACACCATTTTCTGCGATGTGTTCATTTTTGCTTGTCATGAACTTTGATGATTTGTGTGGACCTATTATCTTTTGCGTACCTTGGTTTCAGATACAGATAATAAGTTTGAAGGACCCAATGTATTTGCTCAGAGGTAATGTGGACGTGGCAAATATGGGGTTCAAATGATAGAATCTTCCTACTCAGAGGTGTTATGAACGTGGCAGGAATGATTCTGGGAGATGCGCGGAACTACTCAGAGGTAATGTGGACGTGAAAGTTCTATGATCGATGTACGACAACGCGGGTGTTGTCTGTACGGGATGTTTACTCAGAGGTAATGTGGACGTGGTAAACATGAAGGATAGCATAGTCTTACGGGGTGTAAGATTCCGGCTTGTAGGGCATAGGAGGGACAACTCAGAGGTGATGTGGACGTGGTTGTCCTTCTACTGGAGGATGCTACGGAACAACTGGGTTCCGGAAGCGTATGATTTTTTTGTGGAATAGAAGTACATATCTGAAAAGATGTCAAGAGTAGTACTTCTTTAGGAACTTGCCGTTGATGGGCATCATGAACAAGTCCCCATTGGGTTTGGCGAGACGGTAAGCACCGTTTGAGTATACCGTCTCGATGATAAAAGGTCCTTCCCATTTGGGCTCGAACTTTCCTGGCATTTTGTGAGTCAACACCATCGGCCTCCTGACTGCCAGGACCAGGTCGCCAACTTGGAAAGTCCTCTGCTTGACCTTCTTATTGAAAGCCTGTGATATACGGGCTTGGTAGAGTTCGATGCGTTGTTGAGCTAGGAGACGCTTTTCGTCAAGTGCCTCCAGTTCCTGCAGACGACGACGTTGATTGTCTTCTTCTGTGAGTTGGTCTGTGATTGCTACGCAGAGTGAGGATATCTGAATCTCGAGAGGCAGTACCGTTTCGCTCCTGTAGACCAAGGAGAATGGTGTGTTGCCTGTCGGGGTCCGTACCGTTGTGCGGTAGGCCCAAAGGCATTCATCGAGCCTTTTGTCCCAGTCGCGTTTGTTAGATGACATGACCTTTTTGAGTAGCCTGACGATAGTTTTGTTGAACGCCTCGGCCAATCCGTTTGCTGTCGGATTGTAGGCGGTTGATGCCACGTTTTGAATGCGATTCTTGTCACAGAATCGGCTGAAGACATGGCTGATGAACTGAGGACCATTATCGTGGATGATCCTCCGGGGTACCCTAAAACGGTAGATGACGTGGTGCTTGATGAAGCTGATCACCTTGGAGCTTTTCACTTCTGCCAGAGGAACTTCTTCTGCCCATTTGGAGAAGTAGTCGGTGATTGCTAGGATGAAGCGGTGTCCTCTCGATGAAGGAGGGATGATCGGTCCCACAATGTCCATTTCCCAAGCTTCGAAGGGCCAGGAGGCGACTGTAGGATATAGTGGTTCGGATGGTGTATGAATGAAGTCTGCGTGAAGCTGGTACGCATGGCATTTCTTAGCATATTCAACAGCGTCGGCGGCCATGGTTAGCCAGTAATAGCCCATGCGTCACAGTCGATCTTGCAACTTAGGACCAGGCTGATGGGCCCCGCAGGTTCCATCATGAGCTTCTCGAAGGGCTTCAGCTGCTTCTTCGTTAGACAAACATCGAAGGAGAAGTCCATCATAGGAGCGTCGGTACAGCATTTTAGTAGCCATATCGTAGTAGAATCGAAGAGAGCGTCTCCTGACCGAGACAGCTTCTTTCGGGTCCTCTGGGAGAATTCCGTAGACAACGAAGTCGATGAACGGGAATCTCCAGTCCCGAACGTTAACACCGGCGCCCGCTGACATGGCGTGAGCCACTTGTGAGCGCAGGTTGTTTTTAGGGCAGACCAAGTCTCGACCCACTACCGTGACGTAGTATTGAGTTCCGAGGGGTGCCGCCAGAGAGGCTGCGAGGCCAGCCAGAGCATCGGCCTCTAGATTTTGTAGACGAGGTACGTGTTCGACGAAGAACCCAGGGAAGGTTGAAATGATGTTCAATGCAACTTCATGATAGGGGATCAAATCTTCATGGCGAACCTCGTATTGCCCTCTGATCTGATTTACGACGAGCTTTGAGTCGCCGTAGGCTTCCAGATGTTTTACCCCCAGCTATTGTGCTAGCTGAAGTCCCATAATGAGCGTATTGTACTCGGCCACGTTGTTGGAGCACGGCTTCGAAAGGGAGTAAGCACGCTGGATGTGTCACGCCCCGATCCCGGAGGATCGAAAACTAGCCACTGGGTGTGATGCCGTACAAGTCTAGATTGTACTTGTACAAGGCAAAACCATTACAGTTCCTGGTAATTCTCAGAAAACATCGACAATACAGCGGAACCAAGCAGATAAATTGAAGTCACACAATTTATATAGAAATGTATCTCTTTATTGATAATCAAAATGGATTACAAGACTTGCAGCAGAATACAGAGTTTACAACTGTTTACAAGACTCGCAGCGGAATACTGAGTTTACAACTGTTTACAAGACTTTTGAATAGCCAACTGAATGTATACACTTGCCCTTTAGGCTACAATTGAATATACCGACTTCTTTACAATGAACTTGCCAATATGGCTACAATCTCACTGGTACAACTGAGTTCTCCTGTTCCATACATTATGTCCCGTATAGCAGAAGACATCGTCTTGCAAGAAGAGCTTCTGCACACCCATCCGATTCATCGATGCCAAGTACTGATTCACAGGAATTCCCCCAAGCAAACACCTGTAATATTGCCCACAACGTGGGTCAGTACATCATCAATGTACTGGCGAGCGGTGCTGGCCCAACTCACCTAAGAAGACAGCACTAAATAATCACGTTACAGAACATTATTATCAATGGTCTTTCTCGTTGCCTTAGGGTCAATTTCATGTTATAGCCGACAAGAAGTAAAACATGCAAATCTCATAGCCAACATAATTAAAAAGCATACTGTTATCACCCTTTGGTGATTCTTACCCACGGTCGTGTAGCCATCCCTGTACATTTATAATACTTACTCTGCCTGCACAAGACATTGTTAGAAACAATATCATGATTCAATATGAATATCACCGTTCAGGTGATTCTTACCAACAGCCGACATCCTTCCCTGTATTTGAGTAATAACTTACTCTGCCTGC
>JANAVB010030680.1:0-10533 GCA_029216955.1 Iris pallida | reverse complement strand
GCACCTAGATAAGGGAATAATCACATCTTGTATGCTTGTATAGAACATGGAAAAGAACTTAAAAAATATATGAACTCTCGCACCGTACTCCACGCCCGTGCAAACGTACAACTTATACTTTGTGCGGGGCGTGACAGCCCACAAGCCAAAATAACTAAAAACCCTAAAATAATTTCAAAACGGTTTCCTAACTAGGATTTAATCTCAAAATTTAAATCTAATTGATAATTAAGTCTTCTAATCATGGTTATCTAAGGTTAAACCAAAAGAACCACTATCACAAAAAACAAAAATTAAAAATATTAATAAAATAATTCAAAAAAATTATACAATTACCAAAATACCCTTATCCTAGAAAAGTGGTAGTGACACGATGTGCCATATTACAAAAAAGATGGCCATCGCCGCTTGGTCGAGCGTGCGGTGTGCCGTATTACTGTCTGAATAAGAAAGATAACCATCGCCGCTTGGTCGAGCGTACGGTGTGCCGTATTACTCGTCTGAATAAGAAAGATAACCATCGTCGCTTGGCCGAGCGTGCGGTGTGCCGTATTACTCGTCTTAGCCATCGTATGCTTGCCAAGTGTATGGTATGCCGTATTTACTCGCTACTCATTTTCATGACAAGAACAGAATCTCAAACAACACTGGACTAGTGTCGTGTACTGGAATCACATTGTCTCATGTTTTACAGATTGGACTCGTATCATATTATTCTACTTAGATGCCTCTATTTATAGTTTTTATTACCATACTCTCCTGATTCATTGTATTACTTTCCCTGTACGTTAAACTGTTGCTTTACTTCATTACCTGTCTCAAACTTCTATGTTTCATCAATATAACTGTCTATAACTACTTTATAGTCGTTGTCATTTACTTGTGATTGCTAGATGAGGTGTACTCGTTCCATCCTGACTGGATATTTTTTTCCATATGTTTGTCCTGGGGATACATGCCCTACCTGCTATGGATCTGAGGAGGGATTAGCCACTCCGAGTCCTGACCTTCAGGAGTGACCAGATGACTAGTTATAGGACTTGTCCTAGATTTTCATGTTTGCACTTGAATTGTAATAAGTAGAGATATTTGACTTTGTATTTGAGATTGTTTTTAGAGATTATTATTTAGGAGTTTATTTAGTTGTTGTTGTTTAGTCTTATTAGTTATCTAAACTTCTGTGTTATCTTATTGTGCTTAGACTGTGATTGAATATTATCATATCCTTACTTGTCCTCCATTCGGAGTTGAGATTTATGACAGGTACATTATATATTTGCATGAGTTGTTAGATAGCGACCTAGAACAGCGTTCTACCGCCGATTCTGCGGCGTAGGTTGGGCGCTGTTATGCACTCGTGCCCCTAAACTGGATGCGGGTCGTGACACTAGGGATAGCATCCTTCGAACTCGACGAACTATCCACAGTGTTGGTTGCTGTGTCGGAATTATTTTTATTTTTCTTAGTCATTCCTACAAAATAAAGTAAACCCATTAGTATTTTTACAAAATATTTACGGGCTTACCTGTATGGAACTTTTATTTCACGCAGCATGTCGACAAGCATTCAATCGAGTAACCGCAACCAACATTCCAAATAAAACATTTTTTGAAAATCTGAGGAAACATAACTGTACTCTGATACCAATTTGTCATGTCCCGATTCGACAAACCGTTCGTCCTCGTTCCCATTATGTCGAATCGATCGTCCTCGCTAAGGCATAATACCGTACGAGTCTGAAGTTGCACTCGTACAAGGCAAGAATGTTACATTTGATCATTTTATTGAATTGCCAAGTTAAAACTTCACAAATCACGTCAGAATTGAACACGCAATTTAGGAAGATAGAAATATGCTTTTCATTCATAGCTTGCAACGAAGTGCAAGTCGTAATTATATTGGATGTCGTTGCGGCTACATTGATTGAAACATAAGAAATATACTCGACAAGCTGTCTGAACTAACACTTGTTGTACCATACATTTGCCTTTTTATACATTGAAAGTCTTCGATGAATTGGCTTCAAAATACTTCAGAATAGAAAGAGCTTCAAAACGTCTCTCCGAACTTCATATTTGGCTTAGCGGCGTGCACCCCCAGAGTTCTCGTCACCTATGGGACTGGGGATTAGTACACTTAGAAATGCACTAGTGAGCGAGACGAACCCACTCGTCTAAACCGACTCTGATGGTTAAGGTAGGCATGTATTGGAGTTTTCTTTTTATTTAGAACTAAATCAATTCAATTCATATTGATAGTCTTCCATTTGAAACGGTAAAAGTATATAGTGAAACATAACAATTTATCTCCATCTTACCACGGCCGTGCTCGTCCCTGCATAAAACAGAGATAATATTTACTACCTGCATAAGACAATAGGTGAGCATGCTACTATCTTATATGTTCGGTCACTGGTGTTACATACTACTTGGGACTACCTCAGCGACATTTCAGTCCGTTCAGTCTAGGTTACGAGCCTGACTGATGGTCCCGCAATGCCTCAGTGCCGTAGCACGATTATTCATTCTCCCTAGGTCGATTCGACGGTCCCGTAAATTGCCCGAGGCATCGTAAGCCACAATCGATGTTTCATATTATTTTTGCAGTACGTGAAATAGTCTATCTCTTTTCTAGAACCTTAAACTTTCTCATTTTGATGTGAAACTTATATTTTCAGAGTAATTTACACTAAATCGATACACTTTTCCCGAGTTCTCGATCTTCGTGGATTGGCATGCATTTAACTTGGCATCGTCGATTTGAATATGTTCGAGGCAACATAATTTCGTTTGCGGAAAGGATTAGAAAAGAAGGGGCCGAACCACCCACCAAGTATTTGATCGTGCCAAGAGTTGGAGCGCTTCGCAACGTTCAAGCTTCAGTTACACGAGCTCCTGTAATGGCACCGACATTTAGTCAGAATTCCTTCTTTAATCCATCGTTTCGAAATTCGTAGAATGTATTCAGAAAATGACACGAAAACATATTCATCAAAACCAAGCGACAAAAACTCAAAGAAAACCATACAGCAGTCCGGTCCCGTTGAAGGGACTCTTATATAGAACTCACTCACCGAGACGCAGTCTGCTTCATCTAGGACTTATTCCAACAGAAGCCGTTTCATTAGTTGGATCGATTCTTGTAACATTCATCCAAATCGATTTTGATCGATGCCGCAAGGTGTTATCGTTTACCAAGCTCAGCGATCGAGTCAGATGGCCATCTAAGTTTTCGACCGATCTGACTCGGCGTAAGCATATTACGGAGTCCGTCGCCTATCGGAAGTGGGGCACTACAATCATCTCTAATAGAAATTTTTAAATTTGGGTTTCTATCCTACTTGTTATTGCACTTTATGAAAATTACTATCCTAGTTGGTAGAGTTTCTATATAGAAATTGCACACGCATAAAAAAAACTATCCAATGGTTCTCCATTTCTATCATACGTGTCAACGAATGAAAGGATCAATTAAATGGTGTGGGGTCCAATATTAAATTGGTATGAGATAAAGAATTTCTATGAGAGTTTCTACATATAGAAATCCTTATAGAAACTCTACATCCAACATCACCGCCACATAGGGTAGAAATTATTATAGAAATTTTTATCGGAAGGTTTTTTTTCTCCAGTGAATCTTTATCATAGAAATAGGGGAAATAGAAACCCCCATTGGAGATGGCCTTCTCCAATGGTGATTTCTAAAATTGAGTTTCTATCCTACTTGGTATTTGTAGAAGCATGGAATTTCAGGACCAGAAATCCTATGCGCCAAACATTACATACGCCAGGAGCTCAGAAGAAGTACTTGGCACAGCAAAGCAAAAGTATAGACATTAAAAGAGGATTTTTATTTCATATAAAAGTCTATTACATGTCTAAAAAAGGCTGTACAAAGGAGAACTTCTACAAAAAGAAAAGACCCTAAGTCTACAGCCAGGCGCAGCAACCACCATGCGCTCTCAAACAGGCGTATCTCGCCATGCGCTCTCAGCCAGGTACAGCAACCACCAAGCGCTCTCAAACAGGCGCATCTCGTCCATGCGCTCTCAGCCAGGCGCATCCCTTCAGTAGCTCAGTTATGTGCATCCCTTCAGCCTTCAGCGGCTCAGTTATGTGCATCCCTTCAGCAGCTCAGTTATGTGCCGCCCTTTCATTCAGGCACATCATGAAGTCTCGGCATATGCCCCATCAAATGCTTCGACTAATGAAGCCTTTATTGAGCAGAACGAGGGTGGACAATCAACCCTCTAGCAGGAGGAAGAGCTCCCCAAACCAAGAAAGAGGAGAGCACCACAATCGACCCGCGGCTAAAGGAGCAGCTTTCAACCCTACCAGAATGGGCGACACCCACTCTAGCAGGAGGAGGAGCTCTTCCAAAGTCCAAAGAAAATGATCGGAGCACCGCAATTTCGATCTGTGGCTCTTCCGACATAACGGAGACGAGGCTCGAGCATCCCGATCTTTGGATGCAACAGGCACCTTCCGCCTGCCTCAGAAGCCCTCGACTCCGACTTTTGGATGTAACAGTCACCTTCAATGGCATCAATGAAAACAACGCATCGCATCTTCACCCTCGGAAGCATCTCGTCAACAGAATGTGCTCGAGCAAACAAGTTGATTTCGGAAGGACGTGAGAGAACGAGAAGCAAACTCTCTCCATGCCACTATTTATAGGCCGGGCAAATCAAACCCATGCGCCAAGTGGCCGGCTCCCCGAATCCCATACAATGAATTTGCATTAATGGTGATGAACCTGACGCTTCGAATTCAGCCAAGTCAAAAAACGGCTATTCAAAGCACTCGAAGAACGTAACAGTCGGGCCCATAAAGACGTGTCATGCAAAGCGGATGTGCCGGCCAGACCGCGCATCAAACTGATGCGCCCGATCAGCACCAAGCGCCATACGAGGATGCGCCCCATACGTCCCTATGTGCCCAATGGAACGCCGATCGATGCGCCCACTCAACAGCCCATCACCTGTCAAGAACATTAAATGCTGAAGTCTGACAGAGTTGGCAGCACGTCCCCCGAGGACTGAACGATTAACAGCTTTTTCAGAAGACGAAGCGTCGCCGACATCAGCATCATCATTGCTCCCCTCCGGCAGTTACAAGCCACGTGGCCGCCCAACCATCTCGCATGCGCCTCCGCAGCCATACGCCTAAATCTCTGCAAGCGCCTCAAAAGCCGTGCGCCTCAGACTTTTCTCTGATCCCTAAAGACAGAAGTAAAGTCACTACTGAAGTCCCGCATGCGCCTCAAAAGCCATGCGCCCCGACTGGTTTGTGACTCATAAAGGTTACGAGCCAAAGTCTCCTCATGCGTCCAATCCCAGGCGCATCCTATCAAATCACTCCCCACCAAATCCGAGATCTTCGAGCCATGGACCTACGACACGCGTCCTTTGACTTGATTTAGCCTATGAAGGGGTGCTAATCACCCAATATCTCAGCAACTGAAAGATCCTCTTCATTGCTATGTGTCAGCTCGGCCGCAGCCCACAAAGGCAACAGAAAGGGTTCAACTCCTCAATCAGAGCGCATCGTCCATGCGCCTCCATCAGCAACCACCACGTGGCATCCCCGCATACAGGCGCATCCTATATATGCGCGCATGAGCAGCCAGCCTGCAAATCTATAAATAGAGGGATCACTTCCTTCCTTCTGACACACACATCACGCAACCACCGAAATACATATACAGAGAGGCAGATACAGACATTCAACGTCTTCTTCTTCTCCGCAAGCTCCAGCACCCAGAGCAACTCAGACCTTCAGAAAACCGAAAACCGTCATCAGATCGTCAACGGAGTCAACGTATTACCACTCGCTCCATCGGCACAAGGGACCCAGATGAACAAAAGTGTACTACTAGTACTACGTCTAAGTCCTACATTGTAACACTGTTCTGTTTGTAATTGAAATTTAATCAAAAGATTTTAATGGCAAACAAGCTGGCGACTCTGCTGGGGACCTCTTTCTCCTTCACCGAGAAAGCTCTGTCGCAATCCGACGACGTGAAGGTGGGCTCCTCCCACAAGACGCTGGTCGTACGCCTTAATCAGCAGGCATATGAGGAGTTCATCTCTGAAGGTAGTGCGAGTCCTTCGAAGCGGCTGCCGAAGCCGAAGAAGACTCGCCAAGTCTGGGTGCACAAGGTCGACGCCTCTGGCACCACCACCGAAGGGGATACGCCAATGCAGCTTTCTCTTCCTGCTGACGTCCTCAGCAACCAAGATGCGCCCACCCGTGCAGCGCATCTCTCGGGGAAACGTGCGGCTGACCACATTCCCCAGCCATCTCCCTCTCAGGCGAGAAAGATGCATCGACGGAGCAGAGGCACAGCTAATGCCCCGCGCATCACCTCTGATGCGCCACAGAAGGTCTCTGTCTTTGACAGACTCACTCGCTGTAGTGGCGAAGAGAATTTAGACTCTGAGTACTATGCGCCCCAGCGGGCTGGTACGAAAAAGTCCAAGACAGCACGGGCCATGCGCCTCAAACATGCTATACCGGCAGCAAATCAGAAGCATGCGCTCACAATCATGCGCGCTGCTGATGGTAAGCTGTATAAGGTCGACTCGGGTGCTTCTGCGTCGGAAATGAGTCGACCTTCAAAGTCCTTGTCTCAATTGGGCGCATCTATTGCGTTCGCAACCAAGTCGAGCAAGGCAAACTCTGTGGTCTTGAACTCCCGCGCCTCCACTGGTTGTGCGTCTGAGGTTCGTTCAAGTCACTGTAAATGTTGTTCCCCCACTACTGATTTGAGCGCCTGTTTGGTGTTGGATCAGGGGGCGCAGCATTCACTTGACCACCCCGGCGCTTGGCCTTGCCATACGCCTGACGGGGGTACGAAGGTGGCACTCTCCTCCAATGATCTGCGTAACGTGATCACTCACAAACGTCGGTCAGGAGAGTCGGCTGACAAGCACAATGTGCCCCTCACAGGGCACACCTGTGCTGTAGTCACCATCAACTGTTGTTGTAAAACAGCAGTCCCGCCACCGAGGCAGTCGGTGTTCCAGCGGCTGCAATCATCAACACCTCTCCGACGTCGCCTCGGGAAGAAGGTGTCAACAAAAGAGGAGCCAGAACTAAAGGTTGCTTTATGCAACGTAATCTCTAACTCCTCGTCAAACCGAAAGGCGACTGATAATTCCTCGTCCTCGTCCAAGAACCAGCCGAGGAGAACCAAGACAACTGTCCCATCCTCTGGAGTGTTTGAAGGCACTCGGGAGAGAAAGAAGATCCTGGAGGAAGCTGGGGGTAGTTAAGCCCTTGTTGATCCTCCTTCTAAAGATGAAGATGTCCTCTGGAACACAGCTGGGGTGGATCTTCATCCTGGAGACGAAGTCAGTCTCTCGGACGTAGCTGGGGGTAGTCTGGCCCCTGTGGACCTGCTTCTCGAAGACGAAGAGTCCTCCAAGACAGAACTGGGGGTAGTCAGGCCCTGGCCGATGCTCCTGAAGACGAGGATGTCCTCTAGAATGTAGCTGGAGGTAGCCAAGACGAGGCTCCGGGGGAAGTTTCTTTTCTACAAGAGAGCGAGGCCGAAAGCGAAGCCTCAACTGATCCATCCGACTCCAGCCGTGTCATGACAGTGTATATGACTGGGGGTGATACCGAGCCTGATGTGCCGCCAGCAGACCTCGTCCAGCGCATGGATACCTTGGAGGGAGGACTCAAAACCCTCTCTGCCTCCATGCAAACACTGACTCAAGCAGTGTTTGAGATACGGTCAGCTTTGGCCAGGGCACCGTCTACTGGTCCTGACCCCGGGGCCAATAGAGAATCAAGCATACCCCTTCAACGGGTATCCTTGGATACAGATCGTCGTGAGGCACCACGGACGTCGGAGCCCTCAAATGCTCAACTCCAGGCGGTACCACCTTTCCCGACTCCCAGCTCTACGGAAGACGTGGTCGAGATGATCAGGAACTTGCGCGAGCGCTTTGAGTCCAAGAATAGACAAGAAGAGCGCCAAAAAACGGACATCCCCCAACCTTATCCCTTCGAATGGAATAAAGTGGTTTATCCTCCTAAGTATAAACCACAAACATTGACGCCATACGACGGGAAGGACTCTCCGCGTCGCTATCTGACGTACTTTCAGTCTCAAACGGGACATCTCCCGAAGGAAGATGCCCTACTTACCAGCATATTTGTCGGGGCACTGAACGGAGTAGCGTACGACTGGTACTGCAGCCTCCCCGATAACTCCATATCTTCCTTCGACGATCTGACGCGTCTCTTCCTCGACCGTTTCTACGACGGCGGGAAGGACATGACAATGGCGTCCCTCATAGAGATACGCCAGAAGGAGAAGGAAATAGTTCGAGTATTCATCGAACGCTTCCGACAGGCCTGCTTCAGACTGCTCCTGGGTATGCCAGAATATGCACTTCTCTCCTCCTGCAGCATGAACATGCTGCCTGCAATCAAACTCTGGCCCAACTCTACTCCTCCTCCCGACTGGAGTTCCTTGATCATCTAAGCCAAAGCAGCAGAAAAGAAGGCGTCCAATGCTCGCCTTCTGGGAGTTAGTTTTTCTGTCTTTGAGGACAAGGGAAAACGGCCTGCAGCCAACAACCCCGGACGAGAGACGAAGGGAAAACAGGCGTTGACTGTCAATGCCTCCAAAGGTGCATCAGCACCTACTCAGAAGCCTCCACTTGAACCAAGGCCAAAGGAGGTTTATTTCTTCAACGATGAAGACACCCTGCAACTCTTTGAGATACTGAAGCAGGATGACAAGATCAAATTGCCGGACCCAAAGCGTCCCGACGAGGTTGGAAAAGTAGACAATCCGAGGTACTGTCACTACCATCGGTTTGTTGGACATCCAACTAAGGACTGCTACGTCCTCAAAAACTACATCCAGCGCATGATCAATGTGGATGTTATCTCCGTCGACTACGAGGAGAAAATGGTCTCGGCCAACCTGGTGTCACTCCAATTTGGCACCTTGTCGCCAACCACAATACAAGATGGCGTCGTCCCCATCCCTAAGGCGACAATACAGGTGGTTAATCTACCACCTACTCATGACAACGTGAGTGGACTCATCCCACTCACCACATCTCGGGGACAGGTCTTATGGGTTCACCCTGATCTCGTCTCCGAGGTTACTCAACCGGAGGTACGCTCTGCCTCCAAAACTAAGGACAGGAAGATCAAGTCTTGCCGCATGGTCTCTTCCTCTGCGGAAGAGGCACTTCCTGTACAGACGCGTTCATATCAGAACGCCTAACCTGACGAAGCTGCCGTCGAGGTGGTGCCTCCTTGTACCGTCCATACTGCCCAGAAAGAGGGCTCATCTAGGCCTCCAGCAGCCAATAAGCAGAAGCATGTAGAGGCCCGTTTCGACAAGCCTCTGCGAAAGGAGAATGCTTCGGGGCTAGCCAAGCCCCACAACTTTGATATACGGGCACAACTTGCCAGTACTCCTGCACGTCTATCTCTGTTTGAGCTCCTTCGTCTTTCCAAGGACACTCGTGAAGCTCTCTGTGAAGCCCTGAAGGATGCTGAGTCCTTCATCAGTCAGGTCAAGCAGCCTGAGGATACTCCGACTACATGTGCGCACTGTCATTGTGCGGATGAAGTTATCCCCAACATAACCTTCACCCAACAAGACATGCTGCTCAAGCACAACCGACACAACAGGCCGCTTGATTATACAGGGTATATCAGTTCCGTCAAGGTGAAGCGGATTCAGATCGATCCGGGATCTTCCCTCAGCATCATTCCGAAGACGATGCTCTCAACACTGGGGATCCCAATGTACCGACTGGCGCCTTCTAACACAACAATCAGTGGCTTCAATGCTAGCAAAAGCGAGCCGCTGGGCAAAATACGGCTAAAGTGTCATATCGGTAACCTCAGAACCGAGGTGACTTGCTATGTTGTGGACGCCGATGTCAACTACAACCTCCTACTAGGTCGTTCGTGGCTGCATGAGTACATGGTGGTACCATCTACACTCCACCAATATATGAAATACGTGTCCACCAATGACATCATCCGGACGGAGTTCGCGGACATTGACCCTTTCAAGGGGGTCGAAGCCTACTTCACTGATTCTACCTTGTACAAATCACCCGACGAGGAGGAAGCCAATGATGCTGACGATGAAGCAGAAACGGCAGCAGAGCCCGACATGGAGCCAGAGATGATTCCCGACGCTCCTTTAAAAATTCGACTCAAAGGGAAGCCACCTCAGACGTTGCCTCCCATGAACATTAAGCTACCTGGAAAAGCACCAACTGCTCCAGATAGAACACCTACTGAAGCTCCCTTGAAGATACGGCTCAAGGGAAAGCCGCCTCAAATATTGGCTCCCCTTGTGGCAAAACTACAGGGGAAGGCACCAATCACCGAGGGCGCAGTCGAGGCACCTCTGAAGGTACGTCTTAAGGGCAAGCCGCCGCGATCATCTGTCTCATCCAAGCTGCCGGAGAAGGCCCACATAGCCCTCTCGGACCCCAAGATCAAAACTGTAGTGGACTCTCCCGATCCAATCCCAGTACTTACA
>JANAVB010030679.1:0-40310 GCA_029216955.1 Iris pallida | reverse complement strand
ACGAATGAGCCTTCCTCGCCGCTTCCTCCTCCGACGAAGCCACCCTCCGCGCCGCCTCCATCCTCCGACGAAGCCACCCTCCTCCGTAAACCCTCGCCCTAGCTATCTAGACACAGACACGGACACGAGAACCCTAACCCTAGCTGCTGGGGTGGTCTTTCTGTCGGGGGAGAAGGGGGGGGTTGGGTGCAAGGGGTGGGGGGGTCTTACTGTCGAGGGGTGGAGGGAGGGGTGGGGGTACCCGGGGGGTACAGGGGTAGGGGGAGGGGGCATGGTTGGGGTGGGTGCAGGGGGAGGGGGCAGGGGAGGGAAGGCAGGGGGGTTGGGGTGGGTGCAGGGGTAGGGGGAGGGGGCAGGGGAGGGTGCAGGAATCGGTATCGGACTGTAGTATACAATGTATATACATGTATATATACTCACACACTTACATACACACACAAATAAATATATACTCACACACTTACATACACACACAAATACATATGTATACATGTATATATATACTCACACACTTACATACACACACAAATACATATATAAATATATATGTATACAATGTATATACACCAAGGTTCACAATATCGGTATAGGAATCGGTATCGGACTATTCCTATGAGTATTGGTATCGGCGATATCGGTAGTATCGGCGGTATCGTATCGGAGTATCAGACTTTGGTATCGGAAAACAAATAATTATTAATAAATTATTTATATTTATAAATATATTTTATATATTTAGGCATAATTTTAAGTATTGCAGCGTTATTTTTTAGTAGTTTTGAAATTATATGAAATAGTAGTCACCCTTACCGATTGGTTTTGCCGAATTGACCGGAACAAAGACCCCCATTGTCGGTATCGATCAATATTTGGTATCGGTCGGTATCGGATCGGAACTTGCCAAACCGTATCGGTATCGGCCGTATCGGATCGGTATCGGCCGATACTTTAAACCATGATATACACACAAATACACAATATATACAATCAAAAATCTATTTGAAATTCATTTTAAGAATCTGAAATGTTGACGATATTACCCAAGGTTCACAATATCGATATCGGAATCGGTATTGGACTATTCCTATGAGTATTGGTATCGGCGATATCGGTAGTATCGGCGGTATCGTATCGGAGTATCGGACTTTGGTATCGGAAAACAAATAATATTAATAAATTATTTACATTTAAAAACATATATTTTATACATTTAGGCATAATTTTAAGTATTCCAGCGTTATTTCTTAGTAGTTTTGAAATTATATGAAATAGTAGTCACCCTTACCGATTGGTTTTGCCGAATTGACCGGAACAAAAATATCAATTATATTTTTTTAAATTTTTTTTATAATATCTGCGACGTATAGCGACGTTCTGCGACGTACTGCGACGGCAAGTAGAAGTCGCTATACGTCGCTAAATACGTCGCTACATCTGTCGGTAGACGTCGCTAAGTTGCCCACGTGGCTGCCATGCCATGTCATCATATATAAAGTTTACAACGTCGAAAGTGGTCGCTTTACGTCGCAACGTTGGTGACGCAGTGAGACGTCGCTATCTGTCGCTCATTTTGCGACGTCTAGCGACAATTAACTACGCGTCGCAAATAGCGACGTTTGGCGACTAAATTGCCATCTGCGACTTGCCTATAAGCGACGTCCGTTTTTCGTCGCTAAATACGTCGCAAACTTATTTTAGCGACGTATTTTCCATTTTTAGCGACGTCTACTGACGTCGCTAAAATGGGTTATTTTAGTAGTGAGATAAGTAAAAATACGGGCCACCTGACAATTGTCAAAAATCCGTATACGTATCCTAAAAATACATATAACAGGAAACGGGAGTGACAACTCTACCACCTTAAAAGAATTTCGTCCTCGGAATTTAATCAAAAGGCTAGAGGTGTCAGGACCATCTATATTAATCATAAGCAAGCTACGACTAGCAGTCAATCAAGCAATCATTCATACAAGCAAGGAAGTAAAAGTAAAAGCATAAGGCATAAGAAAGATATTGTACCTTATGAGTCAAACAGGTGTGGATATCGCGAGCGGATATCATCCTCACGCTCCCACGTTGACTCACCCAAGGAGTGATGATCCCAAGCAACATGGACTAAATTAATAGTCTTGTTCTTGAGTATCTTCTCTCTTCGGTCCAATATGGATACGGGCCTTTCCTAATACGAAAGGTTGGTACCAACAACCAATTCCGAAAGATCAAGGATATGGCTCATATCCGGGATATACCGTCGTAATTGGGATACATGGAAGACATCATGCACCTCACATAACGACGGCGGAAGAGCGAGACGATAGGACACATCACCTACTCGCTCTAGAATGTCGAACGGCCCTATATACCTCGGACTAAGCTTTTCCCGTACGTCGAATCGAATGACGCCATGGGTAGGCGAGACCCTAAGGAACACATGGTCGTCGACAGAAAACTCAAGGGGACGCCGATGAGAATCGGCCCAATGGCGCTGACGGTCTTGGGCAACTCGAAGATGATCTCTGACTTGTCTGACTACCTCGATTGTCTACGTAATCATCTCTGGACCAAGCATCTGTCTCTCGCCGACATCATCCTAACCTAAAGGTGATCTGCACTTCCTGCCATACAGCGCTTCAAAGGGTGCTATCTGGATACTGGCCTGGAAACTGTTGTTATAGGAGAACTCCACGAGATGCAGGTGATCTTCCCACAAACCACCGAAGTCGAGTGTACATGACCGTAACATATCTTCAAGAGTCTGGATCGTGCGTTCTGACTAACCATCTGTCTGCGGATGATAAGCTGAACTGAACTTGAGACGAGTCCCCAAACTCTTCTGAAGACTCCGCCAAAAGTGCGACGTAAATCTTGAATCTCTGTCGGACACGATACTGACTGGCACTCCGTGCAATCTGACTATCTGTCTGAGGTACATCTCCGCAAGCTGATCCGCCGACTGACCAATTCTGAAGGGGAGAAAATGAGCTACCTTCGTGAGCCTGTCTATATAACCCAAATAGCATCTCTGTCAGCCGGGGATCTAGGTAGTCCAGTCACGAAATCCATGGTTATATGCTCCCACTTTCATTCTGGAATTGGCAAGGGCCGAAGAAGTCCAGCTGGCCTCTGATGTTCAGCTTTAACTTGTTGGCAAACCAAATATCGAGAGACAAACCGGGCTATCTTCCTCTTCATGCCATTCTACCAAAAGTGCTGACGGATATTACGGTACATCTTTGTACCGTCTGGATGAATGGAATACTGCAAACTGTGAGCCTCTGCCATAATCTCCTGTCTGATATCTCCACTGGGTACACAAAGACGCTTCCTATGTCAAAGTGTACCGTCTTCATGGATACATAACTCTGGTCTTCGTCCTGCCTCACACTCTGCTCTGAGTCGCTGAAGCTTGGAATCTGCTGACTGCGCCATCCGGATCCTCTCGACTATAGTGGACTGAACTTGCATGCTGGTCATCAATGCCACACTGGAAGGGAGGACAACTTCTATACCTATCTTCTGAAGATCTGCTAACAGCTCTGGTTGCGCTGTTAGGAAATAAACTTCGTCTCTCCTGCTCAATGCATCTGCAACAACGTTGGCCTTCCCAGGATGATACTACAGGTTAACATCATAATCCACAAGTAGCTCCAGCCACCTCCTCTGACGCATGTTAAGATCCTACTGGATGAAAACATACTTCAGGCTCTTGTGGTCGGTGAAAATCTCCACCCTATCTCCATATAGGTAGTGCCTCCACAACTTAAGTGCAAATACTACCGCTGCCAGTTCCAAGTCATGGGTTGGATAATTTCTCTCATGATCACGAAGTTGTCGTGATGCATAAGCTATTACCTTTCCATGTTGCATCAAAACACATCCTAGACCTCTGTCTGAAGTATCGCAATATACTGAGAATCCTCCGGTTCCATCTGGAAGCGTGAGAATGGGTGCCGACATCAAGCCTCGCTTCAACTTCTCAAAAAAATCCTGGCACTCTGCTGTCCAAGCAAACTGCACATCCTTGCGGGTCAACTGCGTCAATGGTGCTGAAATCCGAGCAAAGTCTGATACAAACTGCCGGTAATAGCCAGCCAATCCTAGGAAACTCCGAACTTCTGCGACGGTGCTAGGTGCTGGCCACGTCTCTATGGCCAATATCTTCTGGGGATCCACTTCAACTCCTCCTCTGGTGATGATATGACCCAAGTACGAAATGTGATCGAGCCAGAACTCGTATTTACTGAACTTGGCATATAATTGGTGCTCTCTGAGAATCTGAAGAACCACACGGAGATGCTGCTCATGCTCTGCCTCACTCTTGTTGTAGACTAGGATGTCGTCTAGGAACACAATCACGAACTGATCTAAATAAGACATAAAGATACGATTCATGAGGTCCATGAATACTGCCGGCACATTGGTTGCTCCAAAGGGCATAACAAGGAACTCCCAATGCCCATATCGGGATCTGAAAGCTGTCTTCGGGATATCCTGCTCTCTGACTCTGATCTGATGGTATCCTGACCGCAAGTCGATCTTCGAGAATACTGCTGCCCCCTTGAGTTGATCAAACAAGTCATCTATCCTCGGAAGAGGGAATCCGTTCTTGATTGTCACTGAGTTCAAGGTACGATAATCTACACATAATCTGGACGTACCATCCTTCTTTTTCACAAGAGGTATCGGGGCTCCCCAAGGCGATCCACTAGCATGAATGAATTCCTTGGTTCTAAGTTCTTCAATCATCTTGTACAATATCTCTAGCTCTGACGGTGCCATCCTGTAGACTCTCTCTGACACTGGGGCTGTCCCGGAAATCAAGTCGATGGTAAACTCGATCTCCTGCTCTGGCGGCATCCCTGGAAGCTCTTCTGAAAAAACATCTGGAAACTCCTCGACTACTCTGGGAAATTGAACTGCTTCTGCTACTGCCATCCGCAATACTGGTGGAGAAGGTTCAACTTTGCCTCGGAAGAAAGAAAATTCCGGCTCGCCTGGAATGCTAAAAATAACCCTGCCAATATGGCAGTCTATCCTAGCATACTGGTCCCTCAACCAATCCATCCCTAAGACCATATCATAATCGGCTATCGGGAACTCTATCAATCTAGCGGAGAATTCTCTACCGCTAACTACGATCCGACACAAAGAAAACACTCTATCTACTCCCATAAGTCCATTACCAGTAAGTATATTTAGCCTTACTGCTAATGACTCGGGCTCCAGTCCTATCCGTGTCGCGAATCGTGCAGACATAAATGAATGCGAGGCACCAGAATCAAATAATACTGAAGCTGGAAAAGTGTTGACGAGAATAGTACTTGCCACTACCTCTCCTGGTGCTAATCCTTTCCCTCCCATGGTCAAAGCCAGCACTTGACCATGCCCTCTAGGTGCGGGTCCCCTCTGCTGAAAATTCCTCTGCCTGCTCTGGATCAGTGCTTGGGCTTGGGCATACTGCTGCGGTCTCTGCTGCTCGAATGCCTGGGCCTGCGTCGACAATGGCCTCGGGAACGGTACTGCAGCTGCTGCTGCTGCTGCTGGACCGGTGCTGGTCCTCTAACTGAAGGACTAGAGAAGGCCGATGAACTCCCCATGTTCGGGCAGTTCCCAACCCTGTGGTCCAGGGTACCACAAACCAAGCACAAATCCTGTGCTCTGCGACACTCTGATACCACATGCCCTGGCTTTCCGCAGTGTGAACATCCCACTGTGGAAGTCTGCTTCTGCTTCTGCTGCTGAGGGTGCGTCGAGGTGGAATGCTGAACCGACGTAACTGAGGCCCGCCCGCCTCGGAGCTCCAATGGTCAAAGCCCTGGCTGTCGGGGCTGGTGCTGATGACTGATTCATCTGGCTATGGGATCGCTTTCGATCGCCGGTCCTATCCATGATCCTCTGGGAGGTATATTCATGCCTCCGCGCTGCCCTCAGTACTGCATCAAAGGTATGATGCTCAAACTGCTCCACTGCCAACAAGATCTCTAAATGGAGCCCTGCTGGAACCGCTGGGCTCTATCGAACTCGGTCGCAACCAAGGTGGGAGCAAACCGACTGAGTCTCGAAAACTCGGCCGCATATCCGTCGACCGTCCTGTCCATCTGCTTCAGATTGGTGAACCTCGTCTGTAGGTCGTACCGAGCTACAGTATCGAAATACCTGGTCTGGAATCTCTCTCTGAATACTGCCCAAGTAATGGGGGCTACTAATCCAGTGGCCTGCGCCGCCCACCAGCTGCGGGCAAGATCCAGTAGCTGTAGGCGCACCACGGCCACCATCTCGTTCTCTGGAGTCCTGGCTGCTTATAGAATCACCTCTGTGTCCTGAAGCCATGCATCTGCAGCGATCACATCTTCACTGTCGTCGAAGAAGGAAGGGTTCAAGCGCTTGAAGCTGTTGGTCGTGCTATTACCCTGGTGACCTCCTCTGGTCAAAGCGTCTGCCACCGCCTGGTGCAAAGCATCTCCTCGACGATCTTGTGTAACACCCAGTTTTCCAGATGAGAGTAATTTTGAAATTTTGTAATTATAATTATTATTTATTAATATTTGTTTCACAATATGATTTTTGGTAATTTTTAATAATTTTTAAACTATTTAAAAATTGGTTTAAGTCATGACTTGTGATTTTGATGTGCTGCCAGTGAAACTGTAGAGACTGTCTGCCCTAGAGCTTAACCCTGTGATTTGGAATATTAATTATCATTCTTAGCCTAGGGATAATTTGGTCATTTTGACTTAATTGAATTATTTGATGATTTATTGAATTGGTGAATTTCTAGTTGGGCTTTGACTAGTTTGAGACTTGTAGACTAGCCTAGAAGCTAACCCTAGCCATGGTGACCCTAGTCTAACCTAGGTTAGCCTATTTTAGTCATTAGAAATTAGTTCTGGAATAAGAAGATTAAGTTTAAGTGGAATGGGTTCATGACTTAACTCTATGACTTGTGATTTTCCAATTCATGACTTATGAAATTGAACCATAGGCCCATGACTTAAGCCCAAACCCCAACAAGCCCACCCATGGCAGCCAACCTAGGGTTTCACACCCCTATTTAATGCCTCTTCCATTTATTCTTGCCTCTTTTATTATTTTTTTCTCAAGCTTGGAGAAAGAGGTATGGCCATCTTTCCCAATCCATAACTTTTCTATTTTAACTCCTTTTTGGCTCAAACTACTTGCATTAGATTCTAATTGTCTCCCTCTTGCTGCTCATGAAGGATAATCCCAGCCTTGGGGCAATTTGGAGAGTTTGTCTAACAAGGAGAAACCCCCCTTTTTGGAGCTTTTCATTAGAATTTGAACATATAGGTAAATCCCTATTCCCTCCACCAAATTTTGTTTTCTTTATATGGATAGGAAGCCCTAGGTGTCCCCTAGCCGTAGGTATTGGATTTGTGTCAATTCGTGTCCGTTTGGTGTCCGTATCGGACACGTATCATGGTGTATGTGCATGTGTTTGTGAAAATGCCACAAAGGATTTTTATTTGTTATTTTTGAAAAGTGTTTGAACAAATTTGTTGATTTATATGCATACATTGATTTGCAACTGGACTGAGTTGATTTTCGAGCCGTGTCCGTGTCCAAACAGGACACGAACACGTTCGCAGCACGCACGGGCAGTTCCCTGCTGCCCGTGTCCCAGTTCTCCACGGACACGACACTTCGTGACCCAAAATTTTGTGTGTATGTTTCCTAGATGACTTACATTGATCCTATAAAATTTCGTAGGATTTGATGGAGTGGTTTGGGAGTTATTCGACCCGCACCGACTCCTCACTGTCGCACGCGCACTGTACCCGCGCAAAAAATCGCGTCTGATACGCACTTTTATCTCGGACAGTACATTTACTTCAGACATTCAGATACCAGGCGAGTACATTCTCTGATCATTTCATAACTAGCTTAGAATTATATTCCTGCTCTAGTTTACCTTATTTGATGCTGTCACAATATTATCACAGATTGGTACTATATGGATCCCTACATTGAGATGTTATCCCCCTCGGGAGCATCAAATACATTGTGTCATGTGTTTCATGTACATCGTGTATTCCTTGCTCTCATGTTATTCATGTTATCATGTGCTTCATGCTCGTTCGTGCTCGCTTGTGTACTCTCATGTGCTATCATGTTCGGTCATGTTTCTCATGAATCTCATGTATAACCTATATTTCATGTGCACTCATTTATGAGCCTTCATGTAAATTTCATGTGCACCCATTTATGGGCCCCCATGTGAACTTCATGTGCACTCATGTATGAGCTCTCATGTTGTAGTACCCCAAAATTTATGATACGTATTTTATACGTGTTCGTATTTCTGACCCGTATTTCTCTTTTCCTTGAGTAGTTAGTTGTGGTTTATTTTCATATTTAGCATTGTGGTCTAATTGTCATTTATCGTTCATGGATTATCTGATTAGTGGAGCTTGGTTTTATTTGGATAGAAGGAGGATTGGGTTGGCTCGGTTTGGCCTGGCTTGGTTTGGGTTGGCTTGGTTCGGTTTGGGATTGCTCTTGGTTCATCATGAACCAAGGGATGAACCCCCTACCTACCACCACCATCCCCCTTTATAACCCACCTAACTTTTCTCTCTCCTCCACTTTCTCATTAACTCTTCTTTCTTCTCCATTAAACCCACCACCAACCAAGAACACCCCTTAGGCAAGTGCAACTTGCTTCCACAAGAGAGCCCATTTTTATTATTCCATTAGCTTCTCCTCATGTTTCTAAGACACATTAGAACTTGTCATTTTCCATTATGAGACTTTAATTTTTGTAGATCTAGAAATTAATTATTTTCGGATTTTGGTGGTTTTGATCTATCAAACTTCTTTGTTTTTAAGTTTTGATGGTTCCATGTTGTAGAGAATTTTATTCTACCCAATTTTGACCTTTGAAAAGTTGGATTTGGACTTGTTTTGACCAAGTTATGGACTTTTGAAGTTTTAGGTTCAAACCATGGAGTTTTTGCTGTTTTGGAGAAGACAGTGAGCAGTGCGCGAGCTTTGTAGCTTGCGCCACTGAGCTGCGCGCGCTCTTTAGCACAGCGCAGTCTACCTCATACGCTGCCTTTTGGAAGCGTATGTCTTGCATACGCTGACTTGGGTGACAAGGAGTCGTATAGACCTCATACGCTGCCTTTTGGAAGCGTATGTCTTGCATATGCTGGCTGAGCGTATGCTGCCTGAGCGTACGCTGACCTGAGCGTATGCTGCCTGAGCGTATGCTGACCTGAGCGTAGCTTGACCTGAGCGTATGCTGCCTGAGCGTATGCTGACCTGAGCGTAGCTTGACCTGAGCGTAGCTTGACCTGAGCGTAGCCTGACCTGAGCGTAGCCTGACCTGAGCGTAGCTTGACCTGAGCGTATGCTGCCTGAGCGTATGCTGACCTGAGCGTAGCTTGACCTGAGCGTAGCCTGACCTGAGCGTAGCCTGACCTGAGCGTAGCTTGACTTGAGCGTAGCCTGACTTGAGCGCAGTGTATATTGATATTTTATTAGATATTTAACGTCCATTTTATATCCTTACGCCTTTTGTCCTGAACTTGATAATCACGAATTTACTTGATATATTTGGAATGGATAATTGAGCATGACATGATAGTGGTCCGTCGTGGCGCACTCCTGACTAGTAAACCTGACATAATTTTCTTGATAAGCTGTTGCGACGGCTACCTGACATGACATGACCTGTATAATTAATCCTGATACTGTGGGCGATTGTGCTTGTACAAATAATCCAGTCCTGTCTTGCATCATGTCTAGGAGGGGACTCCTGAGTACCACGGTCAGGAGTACCTACTGAATTGGACTAAGGTTAATGATTAGTATAATTTACTAGTCATGAAGAGATGTTCCCCAGTTACAGGCGATTCCGTTATTCCGGTCGCAAATGTTTGGACTTGTAGCCTGCCGACGAGTAGGGCACATTTCCAGCCCACTGTTATGTGGGGCACCCACCATTGGCACTTAAATGATTGAATTCTATTGTCACTCTAATGCATTGTACTCTTTAGATTGTCACTATAATGGTTGCCTGGATAACCTGGATAGCTGCAGGGCCTGTGACTACTCGGAGCATCTCATTGCATCTTGCTAGTGACTAGGATTGTGATAACCCTAGTTAGTTAATGTAGGAAGCCGTAGGCAATGATTGGCCGTGATTGCTTGGATGGAGTCTAGTCCAGTATAGTATTGTCTAGAAGTGATTGATTGCAAGATTGTGCCAGAATGATTGAATGATTGTCACTCCAGATTGTTACTATAACGATTGTACTCTATTGTCACCCTAACATATTGCACTCTTCATTGTCACTTTTACCATTGTACTCTCTCCTTTTCACCTTAATGATTGTCACCTTTAGCAATAAATGATCAGAGACTAAGTTCTGTTCAGGCGAAGGGTTACAATCTCGGTCCTTGTTTGGTTTAAAGATTGTAACCTGGCTTCCGGAATAGTAGCTTCGTCTTCTCTTCATATATTGCCCAGCTATATTTTATTTAGCATGATTCTCCAGTTATCTTATGTCATGATGCTTTGCTTAATTATGTTCTCTGATTGGGATAAGTGCATTGGTAGTGCACAAACCTCAATCTGCGTTATTTATTGTTGTTTTCTTACATGTTGAATGCTAATGATTTGTTGGCTTTAGTTCTTAAGTGAAGCCTCCTTTGTGGCACTTGCTCTTTTTGGGGTCTGACCCAGCTGGTTTTGCATGGCCTGTAAGCCCCTGAATTTAGGGCTGATTTTTTTTAATTTTAATAATCAATTAATTAGAATATTATTATTTGATTATTATTTGATTTAATGCTCTTTACCGTGACTTGGAATTCTAGAGCATCAGGGATGCCAGTATCTGGAAACTTCCTTCTTGGAGTTTGTAGTAGACGAGATTATCTTCATTTTGATATATCGTGCCCCACTCGAACTTGTTCCCTTGTATCCTTTTTGCTTCGCGCAAGTTCGGGTCAATATTAGACCATTTAATTATTAATTGAATTCACACTCTTTTTCTTGATCATCGTATGCGCGTTACCGTGACTTTTAATTTAGGAGCACCAGACCTGTCATTTTCTCGAAACCAACTTGTCATGCCTGATCTACTCGAGACGCTCTTCACCCATGACCATTGTGTCCCACTCAGACACTCCATTTTGTGCTCCATTTCCTTCGTACAACTTTCGGTTCAATTTAGGTCAATTAATTATCTGCCGTAAAATCTGATTTAATTTCCCATTTAATTTTCGGGCCCGACATCAATCCAATCTAGTCGACCCCAAATATGGACATGACCCACACAAAGCCTACTATCCGTCCACCACTTGTGTCCCATTTATTTGAGCCCCCGCATGCTACTTATTTATCCGTGATCATAAATACCTATTTTTAATTTAATTATTGCACCTAGTCCATTTTGGCCCAGTCCGGCTCCACTGAACCCAACCCCAGCTCCATGTTGCCCTCCATCATGATTGTCCATACCCCACTGATATTTTTCCTCTACCCTAAATATCTCTTTTTATGTAAACATCTAATTCTTTCATTGTATATATACACACATATATATATACATAATATATATATACATATATATATTATACACACTCTCTCCTTAAAACACAAACACCTCACCCTCTCCTCTCCCCACGTGAGCACACCCCCACTCCCTACTCACAGCCGACCTCTCCCCTCACTCTATTTTCTCTCTCTTCTCTCACTCTAATAATATCTATCTCTCTCTCTCTCTCTCTCTCTAAATATCTAATTATATAATATATATACACATATATATATTATATATAATATTTCTCTCACCTCACCCTCTCTCTCTCTCTCTCTCCTGTACACAAGTACAACCCCCTCCCCTCTTGTACGAGAACAACCCCCCTCTCCCATTCTTTTCTCTCCTTCACTCATTCTTCTTCTTCACTTCTTCTTCTTCTTCATTTTCACATTAACACCACCACCACCCTCACCATCAAACCACCATCACCATGGCCATCTCCTCCTCCTCCCAAGCTCATCCTCCCGTGCGCCACCACCTTGGCCGAGCTCAGCCCCGCCACCAGCCTCCTCCTCTTCTCCTCCTCTCCTCCAACACCATAGCAACCACTCCGCCACCTCCACCATTCTTCCTCATCTCCTCCGCCAACCGCCGCCGTGCGCCACCACGTGGCCGGCGAGCCTTCCCTCGCAGCTCCGCGCGTCGCCGCAGCCGAACAGCAGCAGCTGCGAGCGCAGCATGCGCACAGCCGCGCGCGCACCGGCAGGCCGCGCGGTGCAGCGCCGCCGTCGCCGGCCGTGGTCGCCGTGGCCGACCCCCCCTGGCCGGGCGACCCCCCAGGCACCACCCTGTGGCGGCCAACGTCCTCCGGGACGCGCCGTCTAGGCGATTTCAGCGTTTTGCTCGGAATCCCGTCGACGCGCGCGCGGACGAATTTCAGATTTCGACGTTTCGGGATAGCAACTTCGCGCCGATTTTCTGGACAATCCGACCGTTGGATCGGCGATTTCTTCGCTCCGTCTCAATCTCGGTATATACCCCTTCATCCCTCTCAAATTTCACCCGTTAATTTTGTCGTTTGATAGATCAAAACCGGCCACCAAGTTGACACTTTAAATTGTGTTATTTTTGGACAGTTTTGTGGAGCCGACTTCGTCGACTTGTATCTCCTGCGTCGCAGCTCCGTTTTGCGCGCCACCAGTTCCGGTGCACAGCTGGTATAACCCTCTTCCTGCCCCCTTTAGATTTTATTTCAGTTTGAGCTTGTTAGGTCGGTCGAATTCGACGCCAAAGTTGGCCGTTCGAATTCTTAGTGTTGCACTTGTAAAATTCCATTTTGAACCCGGGACTCCGGATTCAATTTCTGACACCACCAGTAGACTCGTGGCGTCGTTCTGATATGTTTTCATATAAAGTTTGCTTGATTTGGAGAACGTGGGCCCGGGCACGCATTTCGGTGCAAAACGGGTCCCACTTTCTGAGTCAACGGGACTTTTTGACGCCGGCTCATCGGAATCCAATTCCGGATATACCGTTGAGTTCGTATCGTCATTCTGGACTCGTTGACATATAATTTGCTAGGTTTTAGTGGACATTGGTTCCGGCACGCATTTCGGTGCAAGTCGGATACCAACATCCGGATCAACGGGTCATTTTGAGTTCGGCTCATCGGAATCCAATTTCGGATATACCGTTGAGTTCGTATCATCATTCTGGACTCGTTGACATATAATTTGTTGAGTTTTGAGGACATTGGCTCCGACACGCTTTTCCGTGTAAATCGGAATTTCAATGTCCCGGTCAACGGACCAATTTGAGATCGGGTCAACGAAATCCAATTCTGGATATACCGTTGGGTTCGTATCTTCATTCTGGATTCGTGGACATATAATTTGTTAGATTTTGAGCACTTATATTTCGGCACGTTTTTCGGTGCAAAGTGTGTCCAACGACGGACATCATTTTGGCCCAAAATTACCGTTTTGCCCCTGTGTCCAATTGGACTTTTGGATAGGCTATTCTAGCTGATTTGACCATTCTGGACACGTTGGTGATGTTAGTTTCATCATCCGACAACATCTGTAGATTTCTTCCCTTTTTGTGTCATCCTATTATTATAATATTTTCTCCTTTTGGTTGTTTTAGAGACCCGTCGATTTCAGTGATTTCTAAATCACTGAAATTCATAAGTTGACCTTGTAGATGGTTATAGAGACTAGCTTGACCATGGTTGACTACTTTGACTAGACGTCGAAGTAGAGTCAACAGTTGACCTAGGTTTTATCAGATTTGACCAACGTTGACTTTTTGACCAAAGTCAACTGTAGGTCAACCATTGACCTATTTGACCTAGATTAGACTTAGAGTTGACCATAGTTGACCAGTTGACCAAAGTCAACTGTACGTCAACTTTGACCCAGTTTGTCTTAGTTTGACTTAGTTTGACCTAGATGTTAATACGCCTTTTGACCCTGATCAGCTCTTGTATTATTTCATCTTTAGGTCTGTGGCTTTACTCTGAACCCTGATTCATATTGACAGCAGGACCCCAGGCGAGTACATTCTCTGATAACTTATTCACAATTTATGATAACTGTTATGATTCATGTACTTAGTGTTGATATGCTTATTCCCGACACATGGTTCTCACGGATTGGTATTCTTGGATCCCGACGAGAGATGTCTCTCCTTCTTAGGTTGGGATGTATTGTGCAAGCACCCTTGTAGCTCTTGCTCGATATATGGTCACTGATTCTAGAGCAGGTTCGCGACCTTCTCATTAGAATCCCGTGCAGTGACGTGTCCTGTTTGGATCCATTCTACCAGTTGGGGTAGGGGGAGTAGTAGCGTATGCCTGTGATCAGATCCATCCCGATTCCCGAACAGTGTGAGTCATATACCGCACTTATGACTTGCCAGGCCGATTCTTGACAGGTACCCAAGCCGATCACAAGCTGAAACTACTACTCACACACATTGGATATATAGCTTACCTTGATTCGTGTACATGCCATGATCCCGTTCTATTTTCTTGTTCTAGCTCTAGCTTTACAGCTTACCATGCCATAATACATATATGTACACTCCATGATTTTATTGTATATGCTCTATTTACAGTCTTATAGCTTTTATTCTATCTTGAGATCTGTTATGAGATATATGTACTCGTTCCGCTCCTGACTGGATACGTTATGAAATTTTAGGAGTAGTTGTGCCCTCATTATTGGACTTCATGATGTTGCTAGCTGAGGTGGATCTCACTATTCTTCTATGTGAGTTGCCTGGTAGTTATTCCTTAGTTAGTCTTGTTGTTCCTTCATTATCTTCCTGTATTATGATCATAGTAGATTCTAGTTGTTCTAGTGATATTGTTATTATTTCTTGTCTTATCTTCCTTAGTTTTCGTGATGTGACATGAGTACATTTCTAGATATAGATTCATAGAAGTTGTAGTTAGTATAGTATTCTTGACAGCGTTCTACCGCCGATACCGCGGCGTAGGCTGGGCGTGGCCCACGTATTCGTACCCGTATATCCGGGTGCGGGTCGTGACACGTTTTTAGTGGTGGCCCATGCAGGTCAGTCTTTGCAGTTAATGCGAAGTCGTGGTAGTACTTGAGTTTATCTGTACTACTGCGAGCCTGCCCTAGGATTAAGGTTGAGTAATGAAATAATTTAGGATTTTGGTACTCAGTCACATATTAGGAACTCTTGGTAGATTCCAGGGATGACCCCTGGGAATCTTGTTTCGACGGCTTTCAAATCTTTTCCCACTTGTTTCCATCCGTCATGATTTCTGAAATATTTGTCCGTATCAAACTTTATTCCTTCTTGGGATGAGTCTGTGGACCCCGGAGGGAAGTTATAAGTTGGATTTGTATATCATCTAGGTTGGGGAGAGAATATGATTTATCAACCTCGTATCATGGTCGAGGTTTGTTTTAGATTATATTTCACCATTTTCTATCTTGACCTAGGTAGTACCCTCGGGACTTTCCCTGAGATTTTCCTCTAAATCCTATATCGGAAGTTATTTCCGTTGTTTCTATTAACTTACCCTTGACTTGTTGTTGAATTTAATCTTAATATTCGTTGTTGACCTTTGATTTTGTTTCGGATAATTCTTTTAAGAATTGAGTTAAGATATCCTGATAAACATATTTTGGACAAGGACGATGAGAACGGTAAGTGTCTACTTTATTTATGGAGTTTAGAATTCATTGCAGTCATATTAGCTAGCGAGACATGGACATGGAGCCTGATTTTGGATATACTATCCTAGTTATGTCATTTAGGTTCTCTTGCAGCCATACCGGGTGGCGTGGTAAGGAATCTAGATGACATAATTATAGGGTGTATACCATAGTTATGGACTTTATTGTTTATTACCGCTATGTTTACTGGCGTGGCGAGAATTCGGACAACATGATTTGGGATAGACGTGTATGGTTATCAGATCGTATCTTAAATCGATTCACTTGTTTTAACCTATTGGGCAAGAGCAGTTCCTACTATTACTTCTGTTTTCCCATTCTTCTCTTCCTCATCGCATGATGATTTCCTCATCTTACCCTTACTTCCTCCGTCTTGATCAAATTATGTCCTGATTCCACCAATTACCTATCTCGTATCTACTTCTGTCAGCCATACTTTGAAAACCTTGAAAATTTTAGAATTTTCACATCTTTTATCTTGGAAGAAATCGAGAAAGTATCGTAATCATCCGTCTCGGAGTAGACATTGTTGGTAGTAGTCGAAGCAGAGCGAGATGATTACCCGGCTTCCTCCTATGATCCCATATTCTGGTTTCTATGATAACAGAAGCAATTCAATTCTACATCCTTGATTTGTTTATTATATTTTGATATCGTGAAATTGATCCTCTCTGATTGACCAATCGATTCTGGTTGTGTAGTTTATCGTGCCAAAGGGTCTTGATTGTTGATTAAACTTAAATGGTTTCGAATTCTATTGTGATATGATTTCCTTCTTAGATGCTCGTGTCCAGACTTCATAGATTTTGTTCTCCATCTTGCCCAAATTCTGATTTACTCGAAACTTGAACAATTTCAATCGTGCATAGACTAAATTGTTTATTTTCATCATGATTGGACAATGCTATCATCACTCGTGCTTTAAACTTTCGATTCAATTCTGGCAAATGACTAAATTCTATTCCAATCACGATTAGGCTTCAGACTATCCTTGATTTTGCCGGAGTCTCATTTTCTGAATCGTGTCCCAATGATTTAACTTATCTATAATCGTGCCTATATGATTCTGTTCATATTTTGATTCTATCGTGCGAAAATTTTTCATCGTGCCTGAATAATTGTGAATTGAATATCTTAATCGTGCAAACTTGTCATTCTATGATCGTGCCTAAGTTTTTGCCTAAAAATTTTCTATCTTGTTTTACCCCACTACCAACCTTTAATTTCGAGGACGAAATTTTTATAAGGTGGGTAGGATTGTAAGCCCCTGAATTTAGGGCTGATTTTTTTTAATTTTAATAATCAATTAATTAGAATATTATTATTTGATTATTATTTGATTTAATGCTCTTTACCGTGACTTGGAATTCTAGAGCATCAGGGATGCCAGTATCTGGAAACTTCCTTCTTGGAGTTTGTAGTAGACGAGATTATCTTCATTTTGATATATCGTGCCCCACTCGAACTTGTTCCCTTGTATCCTTTTTGCTTCGCGCAAGTTCGGGTCAATATTAGACCATTTAATTATTAATTGAATTCCCACTCTTTTTCTTGATCATCGTATGCGCGTTACCGTGACTTTTAATTTAGGAGCACCAGACCTGTCATTTTCTCGAAACCAACTTGTCATGCCTGATCTACTCGAGACGCTCTTCACCCATGACCATTGTGTCCCACTCAGACACTCCATTTTGTGCTCCATTTCCTTCGTACAACTTTCGGTTCAATTTAGGTCAATTAATTATCTGCCGTAAAATCTGATTTAATTTCCCATTTAATTTTCGGGCCCGACATCAATCCAATCTAGTCGACCCCAAATATGGACATGACCCACACAAAGCCTACTATCCGTCCACCACTTGTGTCCCATTTATTTGAGCCCCCGCATGCTACTTATTTATCCGTGATCATAAATACCTATTTTTAATTTAATTATTGCACCTAGTCCATTTTGGCCCAGTCCGGCTCCACTGAACCCAACCCCAGCTCCATGTTGCCCTCCATCATGATTGTCCATACCCCACTGATATTTTTCCTCTACCCTAAATATCTCTTTTATGTAAACATCTAATTCTTTCATTGTATATATATACACACATATATATATACATAATATATATATACATATATATATTATACACACTCTCTCCTTAAAACACAAACACCTCACCCTCTCCTCTCCCCACGTGAGCACACCCCCACTCCCTACTCACAGCCGACCTCTCCCCTCACTCTATTTTCTCTCTCTTCTCTCACTCTAATAATATCTATCTCTCTCTCTCTCTCTCTCTCTAAATATCTAATTATATAATATATATACACATATATATATTATATATAATATTTCTCTCACCTCACCCTCTCTCTCTCTCTCTCCCTCCTGTACACAAGTACAACCCCCTCCCCTCTTGTACGAGAACAACCCCCCTCTCCCATTCTTTTCTCTCCTTCACTCATTCTTCTTCTTCACTTCTTCTTCTTCTTCATTTTCACATTAACACCACCACCACCCTCACCATCAAACCACCATCACCATGGCCATCTCCTCCTCCTCCCAAGCTCATCCTCCCGTGCGCCACCACCTTGGCCGAGCTCAGCCCCGCCACCAGCCTCCTCCTCTTCTCCTCCTCTCCTCCAACACCATAGCAACCACTCCGCCACCTCCACCATTCTTCCTCATCTCCTCCGCCAACCGCCGCCGGGCGCCACCACGTGGCCGGCGAGCCTTCCCTCGCAGCTCCGCGCGTCGCCGCAGCCGAACAGCAGCAGCTGCGAGCGCAGCATGCGCACAGCCGCGCGCGCACCGGCAGGCCGCGCGGTGCAGCGCCGCCGTCGCCGGCCGTGGTCGCCGTGGCCGACCCCCCCTGGCCGGGCGACCCCCCAGGCACCACCCTGTGGCGGCCAACGTCCTCCGGGACGCGCCGTCTAGGCGATTTCAGCGTTTTGCTCGGAATCCCGTCGACGCGCGCGCGGACGAATTTCAGATTTCGACGTTTCGGGATAGCAACTTCGCGCCGATTTTCTGGACAATCCGACCGTTGGATCGGCGATTTCTTTGCTCTGTCTCAATCTCGGTATATACCCCTTCATCCCTCTCAAATTTCACCCGTTAATTTCGTCGTTTGATAGATCAAAACCGGCCACCAAGTTGACACTTTAAATTGTGTTATTTTTGGACAGTTTTGTGGAGCCGACTTCGTCGACTCGTATCTCCTGCGTCGCAGCTCCGTTTTGCGCGCCACCAGTTCCGGTGCACAGCTGGTATAACCCTCTTCCTGCCCCCTTTAGATTTCATTTCAGTTTGAGCTTGTTAGGTCGGTCGAATTCGACGCCAAAGTTGGCCGTTCGAATTCTTAGTGTTGCACTTGTAAAATTCCATTTTTGAACCCGGGACTCCGGATTCAATTTCTGACACCACCAGTAGACTCGTGGCGTCGTTCTGATATGTTTTCATATAAAGTTTGCTTGATTTGGAGAACGTGGGCCCGGGCACGCATTTCGGTGCAAAACGGGTCCCACTTTCTGAGTCAACGGGACTTTTTGACGCCGGCTCATCGGAATCCAATTCCGGATATACCGTTGAGTTCGTATCGTCATTCTGGACTCGTTGACATATAATTTGCTAGGTTTTAGTGGACATTGGTTCCGGCACGCATTTCGGTGCAAGTCGGATACCAACATCCGGGTCAACGGGTCATTTTGAGTTCGGCTCATCGGAATCCAATTTCGGATATACCGTTGAGTTCGTATCATCATTCTGGACTCGTTGACATATAATTTGTTGAGTTTTGAGGACATTGGCTCCGACACGCTTTTCCGTGTAAATCGGAATTTTAATGTCCCGGTCAACGGACCAATTTGAGATCGGGTCAACGGAATCCAATTCTGGATATACCGTTGGGTTCGTATCTTCATTCTGGATTCGTGGACATATAATTTGTTAGGTTTTGAGCACTTATATTTCGGCACGTTTTTCGGTGCAAAGTGTGTCCAACGACGGACATCATTTTGGCCCAAAATTACCGTTTTGCCCCTGTGTCCAATTGGACTTTTGGACAGGCTATTCTAGCTGATTTGACCATTCTGGACACGTTGGTGATGTTAGTTTCATCATCCGACAACATCTGTAGATTTCTTCCCTTTTTGTGTCATCCTATTATTATAATATTTTCTCCTTTTGGTTGTTTTAGAGACCCGTCGATTTCAGTGATTTCTAAATCACTGAAATTCATAAGTTGACCTTGTAGATGGTTATAGAGACTAGCTTGACCATGGTTGACTACTTTGACTAGACGTCGAAGTAGAGTCAACAGTTGACCTAGGTTTTATCAGATTTGACCAACGTTGACTTTTTGACCAAAGTCAACTGTAGGTCAACCATTGACCTATTTGACCTAGATTAGACTTAGAGTTGACCATAGTTGACCAGTTGACCAAAGTCAACTGTACGTCAACTTTGACCCAGTTTGTCTTAGTTTGACTTAGTTTGACCTAGATGTTAATACGCCTTTTGACCCTGATCAGCTCTTGTATTATTTCATCTTTAGGTCTGTGGCTTTACTCTGAACCCTGATTCATATTGACAGCAGGACCCCAGGCGAGTACATTCTCTGATAACTTATTCACAATTTATGATAACTGTTATGATTCATGTACTTAGTGTTGATATGCTTATTCCCGACACATGGTTCTCACGGATTGGTATTCTTGGATCCCGACGAGAGATGTCTCTCCTTCTTAGGTTGGGATGTATTGTGCAAGCACCCTTGTAGCTCTTGCTCGATATATGGTCACTGATTCTAGAGCAGGTTCGCGACCTTCTCATTAGAATCCCGTGCAGTGACGTGTCCTGTTTGGATCCATTCTACCAGTTGGGGTAGGGGGAGTAGTAGCGTATGCCTGTGATCAGATCCATCCCGATTCCCGAACAGTGTGAGTCATATACCGCACTTATGACTTGCCAGGCCGATTCTTGACAGGTACCCAAGCCGATCACAAGCTGAAACTACTACTCACACACATTGGATATATAGCTTACCTTGATTCGTGTACATGCCATGATCCCGTTCTATTTTCTTGTTCTAGCTCTAGCTTTACAGCTTACCATGCCATGATACATATATGTACACTCCATGATTTTATTGTATATGCTCTATTTACAGTCTTATAGCTTTTATTCTATCTTGAGATCTGTTATGAGATATATGTACTCGTTCCGCTCCTGACTGGATACGTTATGAAATTTTAGGAGTAGTTGTGCCCTCATTATTGGACTTCATGATGTTGCTAGCTGAGGTGGATCTCACTATTCTTCTATGTGAGTTGCCTGGTAGTTATTCCTTAGTTAGTCTTGTTGTTCCTTCATTATCTTCCTGTATTATGATCATAGTAGATTCTAGTTGTTCTAGTGATATTGTTATTATTTCTTGTCTTATCTTCCTTAGTTTTCGTGATGTGACATGAGTACATTTCTAGATATAGATTCATAGAAGTTGTAGTTAGTATAGTATTCTTGACAGCGTTCTACCGCCGATACCGCGGCGTAGGCTGGGCGTGGCCCACGTATTCGTACCCGTATATCCGGGTGCGGGTCGTGACATGGCCAGATACCGGAGCAGCACCAAAGGATCTCCCTGCTTTTCAGCCCGATGGTGGTCACCAGGCGTAACCAGGGCATCGAGTGGGTTCTTTTTGTTCTCCCACTGTAATATTGTAAATTATTCTTTTGAGGCGTTTAGCCGACGAGCAAGTGTTAGCTCGATTGTACTTACTTACTGTCTGTCTACGGGCTGTAACATGATTGACAAGCCCCGGAGGTTGATCATGTATGACTAAACTCTTGCTAGTCCTCACATTTTGTAACGACTAGCTTCATGATCATTCCGAATATGTAATGTATGGGACGCCTTACTATTGTGTATTTGGTGGTCTGATATCTTGTAACTACTATTAGTTGGTTGGGATTGAGACAATAGGATATTTTATGACCTTAAGAGACTGATGGATTGTAGTAAAACCCTCACATATCTAGACAGTCGTGACCGTATAGCGGTGTGGATTCCATTCCGTTATACGTAGCTGGCTATGTCTGCTCCCGCTCTCCAGTATTCTGGTTCTGGGGCGTGACACATGTATACTTCATGTGCACCCATTTATGGGCTTCATGTGAAAACCATGTACGTAACATAACTTGTCTGGATCCTTATGTATTGATTGGGGTATGGGGAAGTATAAATAGTCATGTGAACAATTCCAAAGTAGAATAGCCATGTACGCCTCTTTAGTATAGCCATGTGCAAATCAAGCCGTTCACATGTCGACTTTGTACTCTAAATCACTAGTCACTGGTAGCTCTCTACTTATAGTAGATGTTTCTATTACAGTTCTCTTCCTGTTTACATCATGTATTTTTTTTCAGTTTCATGTATCGTGCTCTCTTGCATGTTTATATTCTCTGACCTGTTATGATCTGCGTGAGATGTATTGTGCTCGCTTCCGTCCTGACTGGACCTGTTGAAAATTTTACAGAGGATGATGAGGAACCCTACACCCCTTACTATGGAGCTTGCCTAGATGACACTTGCGACCTGGACCCCAGGGGAGGTTCAGGCAGCTGCTGAGGATGATACCCTTGCTTAGTGTAGATAGCTTAGACTGTTCTTCTTTTCATGTTTAGATGTTGTCCTTATTTTTTAGAGTTGTATATTCTAGAGATATTGAGACTGGTAGTTATTAACTTATGTTATTTTATTCTGATGTACCTCAGTTGAGGATTTTCTTATCTATTTTATCGTGCCATATTCTATCTCTAGATTGTGATTGAGTTGTACCTCTGTGTTGGCTTCCTTATGGAGAGTATTTCATGTTAGTTAGTTATAGTTCATGACCTAGAACAGCGTTCTACCGCCGACACTACGGCGTAGGCTGGGCACTGTTACGTACTCGTACCCTCACGGTAGGTGCGGGTCGTGACATCCTGGGAGGCTAATAGTGACCTGATGAGACCCACCAAAGTGCCATCATCAGGCTCTGTAGGCTAGACGGGCTGAACTGGTGGCTCTCCTCCAGTAGGCATGACTCTGGAGGCTACTCCTGAATGCTGGGCTTGATCTCCAGGTTGCTGCTGGTCCGCGGGAGGTGCTCCGCCTTGCTGATCGGCAGGTCCAGGAACAATGCCGCTGAAGAAGACGACATAGGGAACAATAAGGAAGGACCAGGACAGATCAACGATACAAGCATCTGATCAGGTCAAGATTAAAGGGATTCAGAAGATACGAGCAGAGATCAAGGGCGAGTACTGATTGAGACATCTATTCGGTAAACCCTCACATATCTTGATTTACAAGACATGCATGGGCCACAACTAAAACCATGTCACGCCCCAGAACCAGAATACTGGAGAGCGGGGGCGTACATAGCCAGCTACATATATTGAAGTGCAACCCACCTCGCTATACGGTCACGGCTGTCTAGATACATGAGGGTTTAACTACAAGCCATCAGTATCCTATGGTCAAGAACAAGTCTATTGTCTCAATCCAAGCAAGTAAATAAAAGTTACAAGATGTCAGAGCATCAAATATACAATAGTAAGGCATCCCATACATTACATATTCGGATGATCATGAAGCTAGTCGTACAAAATGTCAAGACTAGCAAGAGTTTCAGTCATACATGATCAACCCTAGGATTTGTCAATCATGTTACAGCCCGTAGGCAGACAGTAAATAAAGGTGCAATACGAGCTAACACGTCCTCGTCGGCTAAACGCCTCAAAAGAATAATTTTACAAATAAGTGGGAGAACAAAAGAAACCCACTCGTTGTCAGGGTTACGCCTGGTGGTCACCATCTGGCTGGAAGACAGGTAGAACCTCTGGAGCTACTCTGATATCTGGCCACACAAAACCAGCTGGGTCAGACCCCAGAAAGAGCAAGTGCCACAAAGGAGGCTTCACTTAGGAACTAAAACCAGCATATCACAATAGAATATTAAAAATAATAATTAAAGAACTGATAATAATAGAGATAACAACAGTAAACTGAGTACGAGAAAACCATTCAAGTAGCCAGGTCACAACCCTTAAACCAATTAAGGACCGGGGTTGTTACCCTTCACCTGAATAGAAACCCGTCTCAAATACTATTGGTAAGGTAACAAGGCAATAAACGAAGAGAGGACACAGAACTGCTCCGGGAGCCAGGTTACAACCCTTAAACCAAATAAGGACCGAGGTTGTAATTCTTCGCCTGAACCGAACTGGACCCCTGATCTTTATTGTTATGGCCGGTATAAATAATCATGGTATTAAAGTAAGGTAAAACATGACGGACATGGCATGGGATTGCAATAAGACAATAAACGAAGAGAGGACACAGAACTGCTCCGGGAGCCAGGTTACAACCCTTAAACCAAACAAGGACCGGGGTTGTAACCCTTCGCCTGAACAGAACTGGACCCCCAATCGTTATTGTTAAGGCAAGCATCAATAATCATGTCATGTCAGAATCTCACACAGGATCAGGATAAGACTAAGCTAGAATAAACTCCATCCAATCAATCACGGCCAATCAAGAGTACGGCTTGATACTTTTAACTAACTAGGGTTATCACTGGCCTAATTACTATCAAGATGCAACGAGATTATCCCAACAGCCACAAGCCCTGTAGACCATCCAGGTTATCCAGGTCGAATGTCCGTTTATGAAGGATGCAAAACGTGATAGTGTGCTAGAAATGTGCCCTACTCGTCGGTAGGCTACAAGTCCACTTAGTGCGCCCATATAACGGGATTGCCTGTAGCTGAGAAATGTCTTCATAACTACTGAATTATTCTAGTTTATTAGCCTTAGTCGATTACAGTGGGTACCCCTGACCGTGGTACTCAGGGATCCCTATCCTAGACATGATGCAAGACAGTGCCAGTTTATTTGTACAAACACAATCGCCCACAGTGTCCAGGTCGTTCCTACTTGGCATGTCAGGCTAGCTGTCGTAACAGCATGTCGAGATATATTATGTCAGTTTACTTGTCAAGAGTGCGCCACAGCGGGCCACTATCGTGTTCTATTCTTATATTATCATGAATGAGAAAATCTTGCATAAAATAACTAATAACATATTCTTGAAGCCAAGGAAAAGATCTACAACTTTCATGTTTTGAATTTTTCAAGATTCTAGCTACAAAACAGCTCAAAGAAGCAAAAATAGTCATTTGGAGTGACCTGCGCGCAAGCTGCGCATTGCGCATGGGCAAAATCGCCCACGGCGCACGTTGTGCGCAAGCACGGTGCGCGGGCGGGCGGCAGGAAAGTGCGCGGGCGCACGGCGCTCAAGTCACGCATTGCGCGCGGGCAAAATCGCCCACGGCGCACGTTGCTCGCAAGCGCGGCGCTCGGGCGCGCGGCAGAGAAGTGCGTGGGCGCGCGGCGCGCAAGTCACGCATTGCGCGCGGGCAAAATTGCCCACGGCGCACGTTGCGCGTAAGCGCGTCGCGCGGGCGCGCGGCAGAGAAGTGCGCGGGCCTGCGGTGCGCAAGTCACGCATTGCGCGCGAGAAAAATCACCCACGGCGCACGTTGCGCGCAAACGCGCGGGCGCGCGACAGCGAAGATACTGCGCGCGGCACTGTTCATCGTCCCGACAGCACCAAGAGGCGTGGGGAACCCATGAACTCAAAAATGACATAACTTTCTCATACGAAGTCGAAATCAAGCAGTTCAAAAGCCAAAATTGGGTAGAATTGAATTTCCTTCATCATGGAACTATTAGATTTTGAAAATAACCAAGTTTTATAGATCAAAACCAAGAAAAACCGAAAATATGCAAACTTAGATCTACAAGAATCCATCCACCAAATCCAAAAATGCCTAGTTCTAAAGAGGCTTAGAATGAAGTAAGGAAGGGAATGGAACAATAAAACTTTAGATCCCTCATGAAGCAAGTTGCACTTGCCTAGGCTTGGTAGGTGGGAGGAGTAAATGAAGAAGATGAAGAAGTAAATACAAAATAATGGAGGAGAGAGAAGAAGTTGACTTATATAGCAACCCCTCTCATCTCAACCCAATATAAACCAAACCAAGCCAAGCCAAGTCATGTTGAACCAAGTTGAACCAATCAAGTCAAGATTTAAACCAAGGCTAAGCTAAGCAAGATAAGTAAAAAATACGGGCCACCTGACAATTGTCAGAAATCCGTATACATATCCTGAAAATACGTATAACGGGAAACGGGAGTGACAATAGTAATAGCTCTTTCAATTGTATTCACAGTCTAACTTTAGCATGTAATTATTTTATCTTTCTTTTATTAAGCATAACAACAGTTCTTTCAATGTAATAACAATCTATGATTTAGGCATATAATTATTCTCTTTTAAAATAACATATGATACAGAGTATTAAATCATTTTTTCTTCAACGAGTATAGTAGCAAATCATTATTAATATAGAGTCTATGAAATAATTCTTTTTTGGTTCATTATTAATCATGAAAGAATCAGAAAGTGAAGCCACTCACCTATGATGAAACGTCTTCATGTCCCAACAAGGAAGCTTTTACTGAAAGCTTTTCTCTTACTTGAACCAGCAAACTGACATCTATAACAACATAACGCCACCGCTAGGTGCGGGATATTACATATGCTATGATGTTTTGTAAAGTTTGCAAGGTTATATATGAGGATTGTAAAAAAATTTGCAAGGATAAAAACTTACATTTGTAATCTTTGCCGATAGTAAACTATTGGTTAGCAAGCGAGTCCAGTTAACTTGCCTAAAAACTCTTGTGTATCTGTGAGTATAAACTCATGGTAATTAATTCTCTATTTTATATAGCTAAATTATAATTTGATACACTCAATTATTCATGTTTTTCAATATGATACCCTCAACTTTGATATGTATCAACTTGATATTCTAAAAAAAACAAAAATGACGAAACTAACTCCCTTCACCACCCAACACCCCCCTCCTGCCCCCCCCCCCACCCCCCCCCCCCCCCCCCCCCTTTCCCAGCTTTACATGCTCTACCCCTCACCCCCGTGCCTCCCCACCCTCCACCCTCCCCTCCAACTGCACCATCCCTGTGCTGCCACCCCCTACCCCACTGGCCTCCCCTCCGGCTGCACCATCCCTGTGCCGCCACCCCCCTCCGCATTGCCCCCCTCTCTCTTCGTCGTTGTTGTCGCCACCACGGAGAGAGGGGGTTGGGGTTGCGGCACAGGGTAGTGCAGCCGGGGGCAGGGTTGCCGGGTGAGGGGGCGTGGTGTAGCCGGATGAGAAAGAGAGGGGAAGGACGAAAGTAGTTTCGTCATTTTTTATTTTTTAGTGTATCAAGTTGATACCTATAGAAGTTGAGAATATCAAGTTAAAAAACATGAATAGTTAAGAATATCAAGTTATAATTTAGCCTTTTATATATATCCATTTTAACCGCAACGTAGTTTTAAAAGTTATTTTAAAAAAAATTATTTGTATGCTTGTGTAATTATTGAAGGTTCTTTATTGTTTTCATCGGTAGTGTAGTTTCTAAATTAAAGCTTCGTTTGGTACACTATAATATAATCGTATTCGCAATATAATCAAATAAAATAAAATATTTTTTTTTATTTAATTATATTACATGCAATTATGATTATATGGATCTAAATGATATCCTTCATTTTTTTTCCCAGATTGGAATTACGAAGAAACAGTAGAACTATTATGAAAGTCAAGGTCAAGGTAGATGCACATAAATTATACGAACAAGATATGACTTTACTTCCCCCACTTCGGCTCACTCGTGAGCAACCAAACAAGACCTGTGCATCTTTCGTGGGTGAGTGGTCCTGAGGAAGTATGAAATGACCGAGCCGGGGCCGGGCATCTTGTGCACGTCTCCGTCTCCACGAGCACGTCCCGTCTAGCTTTTGATGCCCACAGGCCGTGGGGACGTGTTCCTTCCTGCTCCCCTAAAATCCCACGTCGTGGTCTTCAAAACAAACTGAGAGAAGGACGTAGGGGTGAGCATTATTCGATTTTAAACCGAAAATTGAACCGAATCGAAACGAATAAGAGATTCGGTTCGGTTTTAAAAAAAAATCGGTTCGGTTTCGGTTTTGAAAATACTAAATTTTTTTATTCGATTTCGATTTTGGGTTTCGGTTTCGGTCCAAAACCGAAAACCGAATAAGAAATTTTAGTTTATATATATATATATATATATATATATATATATATATAAACTAAAATTTCTTATTCGATTTTCGGTTTTGGACCGAAACCGAAACCTATATATATATATATATATATATATATATATATATATATATATATATATATAAATATATATATATATATATATATATATATATATATATATATACTATAGGTATATATATATATAGAGAGAGAGAGAGAGGTATATACTATATGTATATAATAAATATATCTAGGTATATTTAGTTATTATATATATTAACAAAAAAAAAATACAAATAAACCAAAAAAATCGAATAAGCCGAATAAACCGAAAATCGAACCGATTTAATTCGGTTCGGTTCGGTTCGGTTCGGTTATTGACCAATTCGGTTCGGTTTCGATTTTGTTTTTGCTTATTCGATTTCGATCGAATTCGATTTTCGGTTATTCGGTTCGGTTGGAACCGAATAAATCAAATACTCGCCTCTAGAAGGACGGACCTTGTGCTTAATTCTCAACTTGACTAAATAGCACAGTTGCGGGAAGTTTGTCCAATAGTTTTTTGCTTACACACATTGTGATCATCTTCTTTCAAACCCAACAAAACCTCACCCAACTCGCAGTCCTTGACCAAGTCAAGTCAATATATCCCACTTTGTTCTTTCCTTCAAGAAACGCCCGCCAGAAGAAGAAGAAAAAAAAAATAGGAAGCAAACGCACAGATGAAAATTGACCGTGTCCGTGTCGTGTCATACGTCCAGGGTCGGTCCTGGGGTAAGTCGGATAAGTCGTCGAGCTTAGACAACTCTCTTGGCTCGGTCCACCCCTCCAACTCCTCCCTGTCAGTTGAACTGACAATCCCTCAAGCCATATTTTAATATTTTACTTGGAATGCCTCGAGTAAGCTCAGGAGTGGAAGTCGAACTCCACACCGTCGTCAGAACCGAAGACAACTTGCATCTTAGTGTTTGTTAAAAAATATTCTTATTTTTTCTTGGCTACAACATTTATAGTTTTCAGCTTGCTGTAATTTTTTAGAGGGTTATTTACACTAACTATCCCTATATTTTTGGTTTATAACAAAGGGTATCCCTGCTTTTAAACAAATTGTACTGACCACCCCTCCCTTTAAAAAAATAAAATAAAAGTAGTAGTAGTTAGTGTTATATATATATACTAGTCATAACCCGTGCCCATAGGGCATGGTTCATTTAAGGTATTCCCAACAAGTGCTGTATGTGAATTTTCTTTGGATTTCCCATAAAATTTCACTCTCAATAATGCTCATCCACAACCATTATGAGTGCAAACCCCACTCTTTGGATTCCCCATAAAATCCCACTCTCAATAATGCTCATTCCCCATAAAATCCCACTCTCAATAATGCTCATCCACAACCATTATGAGTGCAAACTCCACTTTTTGGATTCCCCATAAAACCCCACAACCGTTGATTCACCAAGATTAAATCCCAACCACTCTTTATCTTGGCACAGTCAGCCCTAGGATTCAAAAACTTTTGTGTTATATATATATATATATATATATATATATATATATATATATATATATATATATATATATATATATAATTTTTTTTTTTTTTTTTGATGCAATGGGTACTTGTGGCAAACTCACCTCCACCGGGGCTCGAACTCCTGACCACTCGGGCCGCATGCATCTCTCTTAACCACTAGGCTAGAGGTCATTTGCTATATATATATATATATATATATATATATATATATATTATATATATATATATATATATATATATATATAATCTTAAAGTAGGGGTATCCCGTGTAATAAATCAAAAAAATAGGGATGGTCAGTGTAAATAGTTTCAAAGTAGGGATACCCCGTGTTATAAACCAAAATATAAGAATAGTTAGTGTAAATAATCCTTTTTTTAATATCTTTTTATGGAGTCAAAGGACAAAAAACAATCAAAATTAGCTCCGAGTAAGACAACTCATCAATCTCCCAGACTTATCTTACATGCGTCAATTAATATATGTGATACTCCAAGATACAATAGAACATATCAAAATAATCTCGTTAGTTAACAGAGAAGAAGAGGTCCCCGTGGCCCTAGTCCGTTGGAAACGGTGGAGCACCCCGGCGCAGTGGCTCGGATTCGAGTCCCCTTGGAGGCATGCCTCCAAGCACCATTAAGAAGTGGACACCCTCCCAAAAAAAAAAAAAAAAAACACCCCCACAAGGGAGCTCTTTAGATCCAATGTAGTTTCCTGAAAGATCCAGAAACTACAGGTAGGTGTTTTAAGACCAATCAAAACAACACCCCCACAAGTTTGATCCAGCATATAACCAGGTTGGCCTGAGCCCACCCCCATTTTTCTTTTTTTTTTTTTTTACTTTTTTTAACATTTTTTATATGGATTAGCTCACCTCTAATCCATCTGAATCCGCTGTACCCATCCCAGCATCAGTTTCTGAATCTCTTCCTGATGTTCAGGTGCCTTAACACGTACAAAAATAATAATATTGTTGAAAAATTAAATAAAAATTTAAATTATATTACAATATAATAAATATGATTTGAATATATTTTAATTAGAATTTTTTTTAATCAATATCCAATAAAATAATTTTTTTTAATATAAAAATTCTTCTACATTAAGTCTTGATAACATTTTCCAATGCAAAATTTATTTTTTTAATGTTTATTAAGCGTTGATAACAATTTTCAAGTAAAAAAGTTGTGCATTAATTATTCTTAACATGTGCCCTTAGGGCACATGTTAACAAAACCCAAAAAAAATCTTGCATTGGAAATGCCATTAAGATCCCCTAAAATAATTTTTCAATACAAAAATTTATTGCATTAAGTCTTGATGACATTTCCAATGAAAAAAAAATATTTTTTAAATGTTTATTACATATAGATAACAAATTTTAAAGTAAAATTTTATGCATTAATTATCCTTAACATGTTAACAAAACCCATCAAACATAGTACTTTTTATCTACTTACAAATCATTTGATTGAGTAAAAAGATTTCATAAGGTTTCTTTCCTTGGAACAAAAAAATAATAATAATAATAAAAGATCCATATAATTCCAACCAATCCCAGTGAAAGATTTTCCCTCCCTCAACATATACAAGTTTGTTCCCGCCATCCCCTCCTCGCCTCTCCTCCCATCTCACAAGTCCAACCTGTCCTCCTTTCAATCTTCTCCTTCCATTCTCTCCCCCCTTCTACTACATAGCTCCCATTCCTTTCTTATCCCCATTGTCCTCCCCCCGAGCTCCCCGGTGCCCCCCCAGCCATGGGCAACTGCTTCTCCCATGGCGACAAGTCCCAGCCCCCTCCCCCCCGCTGCCGCCGGCGAGGACCACCCCTCCGGGTCGTCGGGCAGCTCCGCCTCCCCCGACGCCGCCCCCTCCGCGAGCCCCCCGCCCACCAAGTCCTCCAAGCCGGCCCCGGTCGGCCCCGTGCTCGGCAAGCCCATGGAGGACATCAAGGCCACCTACACCGTGGGCAAGGAGCTCGGCCGCGGCCAGTTCGGCGTCACCCACCTCTGCACCCACAAGGCCACGGGGCAGCAGTACGCGTGCAAGACGATCGCCAAGCGGAAGCTGGCCAACAAGGAGGACATCGAGGACGTGCGGAGGGAGGTCCAGATCATGTACCACCTCGGGGGCCAGCCCAACATCGTCGAGCTCAAGGGGGCCTTCGAGGACAAGCACTCGGTGCACCTCGTCATGGAGCTGTGCGCCGGAGGGGAGCTGTTCGACAGGATCATCGCCAAGGGCCACTACACCGAGAGGGCCGCCGCCTCGCTGCTGAGGACGATCGTGCAGATCGTGCACACGTGCCACTCCATGGGGGTCATCCACAGGGACCTCAAGCCCGAGAACTTCTTGCTGCTGAACAAAGACGAGGATTCGCCTCTCAAGGCTACGGACTTCGGCCTCTCGGTCTTCTTCAAGCAAGGTCCGTCTGGATTGTTTCTCTCTAGTACTGTTCCATGCATTTTAATAGCTAGAAAGTTGCCATTGCTTTTTTTTTTTTCCAATTGACTGTGCCGTGCCTGATACGTGTCCGACACAAAATGATACAACACCATGAGTCACGTTCTTCACAAATAATGGTGAATCAGTTTTGAAAGTTTGTTGTGTATAAACATAAACTCAAACGGAAATAAAATAATCTAACTATTGTAATTGTCAGACACCAAAAGCAAAGCAGCACTAATAATTTAGGAATAACTTCATAAATCCATCAAAAGTAAATAATGTCATAAAATTCTGCATTTGTTTCCTCCAAGCAATTATGCTTACTTGAAAACTCAAGGGAACCTTGAATTGATTTGTGAACCCTACAATGCCAATCCCTTTACGGTCAAGGCCGGCCCACGAGGTTGGATTATCCTAGCCGGAGCTAAATATGGTTGTCCCTTGACCCGGCCTCTACCTCTTGCAGGTCATGGGCCTGGAGGTTGCCTTAAGCAGAGGAGGTTACCCAAGTCCGAAGTCTAGTCGAGCTTACCCTGGGCAGGCCATGCTTGTAGTTCACCGACTTATTGCTAGATAACAGTTCACCAACTTTTCAGTGAATCACTATTATCTAATTGCTTGAAGAAAATAATTGCTACTATTGGTGCTTCACATAACCTGATCAATACAATTGTTAGTATAAATTCCTTTTTTTATCTATAATTATTTACAAATACACCGAAATCTTTTTTTATTGAGAAACCATTTAATATTTATGAAGATCTTTAGGGTTTGCTTGGTAACGGCTATAGGATGTTTTTGAACCGACTGTTTATGAAAACTAATGTTTGTTTGTTTTTTTGAGGCACTGGTTTTGATCCGCTCAAAAACCCTCCAAAATCGGTGTAGTGCAATTTTGGGTGGCTGTATAAACACCCGAAATTGGAGGATTTTGAGCGTCTTTATTATTTTATTCCATTTATATCCTCACCAAAAATATATAATTGTAACTACTAATACCCTTTCCTATTTAATTTTATTCATGTAAAAAAACTTTCAGAGCCGCTCGTTAGTGAATTACTACACATGGATTGGACTGGTTTAAAAGCCGTTACTTAAAAAGCACCCAAAATCGGACCCCTCTTAGCCGCTCGTATAACCGGTACTATAAAAACACATTATAACCGCTACCCTTACAATTGCCAAGCAGACCCTTAGTTGTTGATGTCAACAACACTATTTGTCAAATTTCTCGTTCGTAAATTTGAACTAATAAGAGGTAATTAGTATTGCCATTTTCTAAACAGGTGAGGTGTTCAGAGATATAGTAGGCAGCGCATACTACATTGCACCTGAAGTCCTGAAGAGAAAATATGGTCCAGAAGTTGATATATGGAGCATAGGGGTGATGCTCTATATTCTTCTTTGTGGAGTTCCTCCATTTTGGGCTGGTTAGTCTTCCTACTTACTTTCTTTTCTTTTCCTAATACTTTTATTTGTGTGATACATTTCTAATTAGCTTCTGAAAGTGTATCAAGAGATTGAGAATTAAAGTTTGAAATTTGTTCTTTAATTTGCAGAATCAGAGAATGGAATTTTCAAAGCTATACTTGAGGCACATATTGATATGTCAAGTGATCCATGGCCGAACATTTCAGAAGGTGCAAAGGATCTTGTCAGAAAAATGCTTTGCAAAGACCACCAGAAAAGGCTAACAGCATTTGAAGTCCTAAGTGAGTATAATTGATTTTTCTTAAATTTGTCTTATTTCTCGAAATTCTTTTCTTACTACTAGATTACTTCCTTCGGAAAAAAAAATGAGTGTATTCTAGTCTTGTATGAATCAAACTCTTTGACCAAAATGAATCTTCTCGGAAGTGTTAGAACAATATAAATATGTAATTCTCAATCCTAACTACAACTCTAGAATTTTAGTACAGTAGTAAAGACTTAACATGTCCATGCCTGAGTGTGTACAAGCATGTGCTGTCCCTTCTCGATTTGCCAAAGTACATCATTTCATTCCATTTACTAGCTAAGCTTTAAGTGCATTTTCATTGTGGATTTTTATAATTTACATTTTACTATATATGGATTTGTAAAACAGAAAATTACGTATAAAGCATTGAAACTTTGTAAATTACATCAAGAGCATTGAAGTTTCATAAATTACGAGAAGAGCATGGAAACGCCCTTAAAAAGGGCGTTTTTGAACAATTGTCCAGAAACGCCCTTTTTAAGGGCGTTTTGGAGCAATTTGTGTATTATTAATCACTTTTAAGGATAGTTAACAAGCTCGGGGAAGTAATTAATAATAATTTTGCTCAAAAATGCCCTTAAAAGGGGTGTTTTTGGACAATTGTTCTGAAACGCCCTTAAAAAGGGCGTTTCTATGCTCTCCTCGCAATTTGCGAAACTTCAATGCTCTGGACGCAATTTTATAAAGTTTCAATGCTCTATACGTAATTTTCTGTTTGTAAAATCCTAGTGTTACATAGTAGGCAATTCACATGTTTTTTTTTTTCAAACAATAGCCAATTATGCTTTATTCAAAAATAAATAATATTCATGTTAGTTTTTAAGAAGTCCATCTTATTTAGTGTATAATGTTTACTGTTTATGTTGGTACTGGTCTGGTGTTCTGAAAAAAGATGCTGGCATTAAATTACAATGTTGCTTGACCTTATTAAGGTCACAATAATTTTAAAACTATCATGAGTTAAACCTCTCAAGAAGAATCAACAACACATATATATATTGTTCAAGAGTAAGAGGCAAATCTCTTACTTATGAACCTTTGTAAGCTCTATTTAGTACACAGTAAATTGCTCTCTAACATGTGTGTTGCAGACCATCCATGGATCAAAGAGGACGGAGAAGCTCCTGACACGCCTCTCGACTACGCGGTCCTTGACAAACTAAAACAATTCAGAGCTATGAACAAGTTCAAGAAAGCCGCCTTGAGGGTACGTATACATGACACTCGAACAAGTTCAAAAAAAACTTCGAATTAGTACTTCATTCAAGTTGTAGATCATCGATCCACTACGACTAAGGCTCAATCTATATCGATATATAGATATAGTCATCGGAACGATTAATTATATAATGAATTATAATATTTATGAATGTGTTGATGATATGCTTTTTACACCATGCAGGTAATCGCAGGGTGTCTATCAGAAGAGGAGATTCAAGGTCTGAAGGAAATGTTCAGGAACATGGATTCTGATAACAGTGGGACTATCACTCTCGAAGAACTGAAGCAAGGTCTCACCACGCAGGGCACAAAGCTCTCCGAGTACGAAGTTAAACAACTAATGGAAGCTGTAAGTTTTTCGGAAAAAAAATAATTAATAAAAGTAAACTATTTCTCTAAATGTTTTGAGTAAATTGTTCATCGATCGATCAACAACTGAAACATTCATCCTTTCTTTTGGGGTTCTTGACATAGGCTGATGCCGATGGGAACGGGACTATAGACTATGATGAGTTCATAACCGCAACGATGCAACTAAACCGAATGGATAAAGAGGAACATCTTTTCACAGCATTCCAATACTTCGACAAAGACAATAGCGGGTATGCGTGTGTGTGACAAAGAAGCCAACAATTGGATATATATTTGTATGTTGATATAAATTTATTTTCTCTATTTCTTATGTGAATTAGTTACATTACGAAAGAGGAGCTGGAGCAAGCTCTAAAAGAGAAGGGATTGTACGACGGACGAGAAATTAAGGACATCATTGCTGATGCAGACTCTGACAATGTAAGTGAACAACCTTTAATTAGAATTCACAAGAACAACATGTTCTAGTCCCAACCACTTTGTTGAAACTAATTAGTGATTTCTTATGCTTTGTTGTTGTTCTCATTGCCGTTGCCATGGTTAAGTGTTTTGTTCCCCTTTTTGTGTTAAACCTTCGTGATTTCTTATCATCTCTTAATAAATATTATTCTCTACCTATTATCATGCGTCTTGTAGTTCCTATATATTGAGACTTTCAGTTGGAGAAGAATACACAGAAATTTATCAACTTACGTTTTGTACTCTTGGACAGGATGGAATGATTGATTATAACGAGTTTGTGGCAATGATGAGGAAAGGGAACCCTGAAGTGCAGAATCCAAAGAAGAGGCGGGATGTGGATATGTTTGTCTGATCAAAGTGCAAGATGTCAGAATGGGAGAATAATGCTTTGAGAGCTCAAAATAGTGTGATTTCCTCATGTTTCCATGGAAATGTTTGAGAGAGAGGACTTGAGCATTGAAATTCTCATGGGATGAAGCCAGTTATGGGACTAAATAACAACCTTCTTGGGGTTTGGGGGATCCATTTATTTGATTATATCATGTATATATAAAGTTAGCTAAACATTGTTAAGTATTTAATCAAATATTGGTTTGAGGAAAAATATAGTAAGGTTTTGTTTCTAATGTTTACTCCTTACTGGCTTAGTTGTAAATGTTTTTTCTTGTTTTGAGTTCCTCCTTGTTTCTCACCATTGAACATAATTTTCCAACCCTCATGAAAAAACAATGCATTAACACATCATTTGGTAGAATACTAGTTAAATTAATAAAAATTCACACATGACACATTATTTCAACTATATAATTATGCTGTCTTTGTAAACCCTACATATGAGCAGACTGCAAAAAAAAAAAAGGTTTTTTCTAAGGGCACCACCCTTTTTGCTAGGGGCTAGCCCAAAATAGTTCAAGAATATTACAAGTTTGCCATCCAAAAATTTTGCTAGGGGCTAGCCCAAGCACACCTATAAATACCAATTTTTTTTTTTTTTCATTTTCTCTCTCCTTCTTCGCTTTTCTTTTCTCCCTCAACTATTTTCTTCTCTCCTTCTTTTAGGTCAAAGAATTAAAACCCTAATTCTTTTCTTTTCTCCCTACATTTTTGGCAAATTGTTCTCTCCCTCAACTCTAGGTCATTGACTTCTCCAAATTTTTGGTAAGTCATCGAACTAAAATATGTTTCATGTTTTAAACAAGAATTTCACATATAAAAGTTGAATTATGTGTTAAATGTAGAAAAATATTGAACATGGATCAACCGGGATCATCAAACGTTCCCGCCACGTCCGAAGAACACGTTCCCGCAACGTCCGAAGACAACTTTGATGCATCGGAAGCTCTCTTGGTAACTACATTTGAACTTGTCATCGGATTTAAAATCGTGTTGTGACACAGAGGACTGCCAACACTCTGGCAGTCCAGATCATAGACTAGGACTGCCAGAGTGGTGGCAGTCCTTCACAGAAGAAGGACTGCCAGGACCCTGGCAGTCCTACAAATATGTAGGACTGTCAGGGTCCTGGCAGTCCTTCTTCTGTGAAGGACTGCCACCACTCTGGCAGTCCTAGTCTATGATACCTGAATGCAGAGTTTTAGTCAGTAAAGGTGTTTGTAATTTATGAACACCAATTGCTGTACAAAAGACGGTCTTGCTATTAACACAATTTGCTATTTATGGACACCAATCTTATGCACGGGCCTAATCTATGAAACCTATTTGCTTTAGGATGTTGTCTAATTGTACTAACCTTTAAGTTTTATTGTAGGACTTGAGATCTTCCGATTTTGCGGTACCGGCTCCAATTGCAGTCAATGTAGCCCATTTATTTTGGACCGATCTATGTTTTGAATCAAGCGAGGGTGCGGTACATTGGTGTCGAGAAGTCGGACGGAAAAAACAACATTGTTCTAGTGATATCCAGATCGGCCCGAAATCGACCGGGACGACAAACTGTGGTGGTGGGCTGTGAAAGAGGTAGTGTGTTCAGAACGCACAAGAAAAACACAGTTATCCAAAGTAAAGTTCCAAGAAGAAATGTTGGAACGAGGAAATGTGGTTGTCCATTCACGATACATATTAGAAACGAAGAAGAAGGAAAATGGACAGTAGAAGTGAAGAATGGAACCCACAACCATGAGATTGCCGAGACACTATTAGGTCATCCGTATGTCGGACGGTTGAACAATACGGAGAAGAAGATAGTCGAAGACTTGTCCACCTTCGGAGTTGCACCGAGACAAATATATTCCGTCATACGACATGAAGATGAGAATAACATGTCTACAATGAAGTCAATATACAATGCCCTAGCTTCTTCAAACGCTGTCCGGACGAAATCAAGAATGGCTATGCAAGAAGTGCTCAAGTTGCTTGTCGATAATCATTATGTTGAGTTCCATAGAAGACATCCCCAGAGTAATGAAGTATTATCAATCTTTTGGGCTCATCCTGATTGCACAAATTTGGCCAGGTCTTTTGCCGACGTGTTAGTCCTTGATTGCACGTACAAGACAAATAAGTTCAAGATGTCTCTCTTTCATGTTGTCGGGTTCACCTCTACTTGGAAAACATTTCCAGTGGCATTTTGCTTCATGAAGAGTGAGAAACTTGAAAACTACATATGGGCGTTGGAGAAACTGAAAACACTTTACACTGGTCATACAGAGCCGTCAGTATTTGTTACCGACAGAGAGTATGCCCTAATTAATGCTATTCGTATTGTTTTTCCTCGAGCGGATACATTGCTATGCACTTGGCATGTCAATCGTAATATTCAAGCCCAATGTAAGTTGAAATTTCGGAAGGAGGATGGTAAAATCGACATGTAGATTTTTGACAAATTCTACAATGATTGAAATTGTGTGTGGCGAGCATCTACGATTACCAGTTACGACACCGCATGGTACTTGTTCAAGCAAAAGTGGGAGGCGAGGGAGCCGGCATGCATTTCTTACATCAAAGATACATGGCTTGAACCGCACAAAGAACAATTCGTCTTAGCATGGTCGAATGTGGTGAAGCATTACGGCACGACAGACAACTACCAACCGTGTCGAAGGAGCACACTCTTTATTGAAGAGGTACCTAAAATCATCTCTTGGCAACTTCGTCTCTGTTTGGCAAGCTATACATTTATCAGTAGACCGGACGGTGAATGAAATTAAGGCATCATTTGAGATGAGTTTGAATATAGTCAAGCATGAGCATAGAAAGGAAGTACTCTTAGATGCTTTAATGCGTGTGGTATCTCACAAGGCGTTGGCCTCAATAGCTGATGAGATTGAAAGGTCAAAGTTTGTCGGGCTTGATCCCGAGGTTTGTGGGTGTGTATATCGACATACACTGGGCCTCCCTTGTGCACATCAGATTAATGAATATCGCCGTGAATCCATTCCTATTCTAGTAGATGCTGTCGATCAACGTTGGAGGCTGTGAGGCTCGCCTCACTGTATCAGTATTTTATACGGATACATATTTATTTGAGCTGTATTTCGTATTTCCTGAATTTTGAGAATATTTAAAGTTGCTGAATTGTCATTGTACGGATTTCTGACAATTGTCGGGTGACCCGTATACTTGCTTGTTTCATTTATTTTGGTATGAATCATGACTTGGTTTTAATTTAATTTGACTTGGTTTTATTGGTTTGGTTTAACATGGTTTGGTTTGGCTTGGACTTGGTTTGGTTTAGTTGGTTCCTTATGAGAGAGGTGTATGGTTTAGATTGAGTGGAGAGGAATGAATGGTGGAGATTGCTTGGGCTTGTTATATAAGCCACCTACCACTCTCTCTCCTCCATTATTCATTTTCATTTTCCATCTTCATCTTCTTCTTCTTTCCTTCTTCACCAAGGAGGAGAGGCAAGTACACCTTGTCGAACCTTGAACAAATTTACTTTTGATTGTTCCATCTTCTTCCTTGCATGATTCTAAGCATGTTTAGAACTTGGAGTTTTTAATTTTACCGGGTAGATTCTTGTAGATCTAAGTATATATTATTTTCGGTTTTCTTGGGTTTTGATCTACCAAACTTACTTGTTTACGAAAACTAATAGTTCCATGTTGAAGAGAATTTAATTTCATGTAGTTTTGGCTTTTGTTTCGCTTGATTTTGACTTCGGATGAGGAAGTTATGGCCAAAACAATTTTGGTCAAACTTCTATGTTCATCTGCAGCATGAGGAGCATGTCGCAGTAGGCGCATATGATGTCGCAGTTGAGCTGCATGAGGCGCATGTCGCAGTAGACGCATATGATGTCGCAGTTGATCCGCATGTTGCAGTAGGCACATATGGTGTCGCAGTAGGCGCATGTTGCATGAGGCGCATGTCGCAGTAGGCGCATATCATGTCGCAGTTGAGCTGCATGAGGCGCATGTCGCAGTAGGCGCATATGGTGTCGCAGTAGGCGCATGTTGCATGAGGCGCATGTCGCAGTAGGCGCATATCATGTCGCAGTTGAGCTGCATGAGGCGCATGTCGCAGTAGGCGATATGGTGTCGCAGTAGGCGCATGTTGCATGAGGCGCATGTCGCAGTAGGCGCATATCATGTCGCAGTTGAGCCGGATGAGACGCATGTCGCAGTAGGCGCATATCATGTCGCAGTTGAGCCGCATGAGGCGCATGTC
>JANAVB010030678.1:0-21887 GCA_029216955.1 Iris pallida | reverse complement strand
AGAGATATGTATTCGTTCTTGTCCTGACTGGACCTGTTGAAATATAGATGATGAGGATTGCTGCGATGCTTACTATAGAGCAGGCCTAGTTGACACAGGTGACCTGGACCCTCAGCAGGATCCAGATGATGAGGATTGTTGTGATACTTACTCTTTGCATTCATATTTATATCTAGTCATTGAGATATTGTGATTGTATTGAGATTATTTATGTGTGGTTTACACCGAGACTTATTATTCATATTGTGACTCTCTATGAGATTATTTATCTACTTTTCCATCTTAGTTTATGATTGAGATTACTTATTATGTTGCTCTCCATTCGGAGCATATTCTAGATTGTTTAGATGTTGGACCTAGGACAGCGTTCTACTTGTCGATACTGCGACGTAGGCTGGACGTACCCACTTCTTGTGTCCTTACACTGGGTGCGGGTCATGACAGCCTACTGGTTGAATGGCTAGAAGGATGACGATCCAGCCGGAATCCTCCAGGGACAAACTCCGATCATGTGGTCTGGTGATCCGTACGACAAATATAGAAAGTTGCCCTTCGACAAGTAAGATGAGTGTGCCCTCCCCTTCCATAAAAGGACTACGGTTGGCAACTCCTGGTGCTGAAGTGGACGTTGACCTGCCGGCACAGGTGATTGACGTCGAGGTAAAAAGACTGATACGGATGAATGGTACCTCTTACGACCCTCGTTCTGGATGTGGTCCTCTTGGCTATATACTCATGCTCTCGTAATGCCTATACAGTAGGTCGGGCTCGATATGCTGATCGACTAGATGTCTGGTACTGCATGGCTCCAATCTGCACTTTCTCTAGCTATAAGTCCTCGGCTTGAAATACTTCTAGTATTCCTTGCCTACTACGGTTTATTAACATCTGGATAATCTGTTGGAGAACGAGATCTCGTCGTTTGTGACTCCATTATTTTCTTGATGATCCCTATTATTGCAGGTACATCGGGTTGATCTGGAACGACATCTGTACAGACTGCTGACTGCACAGGCACAGATGATCGAGATGGACTGGCATCTCTGCCCTCGAGTCAACTCTCGACTCTGTGTCTAAATTTTAAGACTGATCCTCCATAACTGGGCTAACAGAAGATTGCTGACCTATCATCGGCATAACCCGAACAAGTTGATTCGAAAGGATTTAAGAACAATGCCCCTGAAAGTTAAAGGGCACAAGGATCAAATCGAGGGAGCAGGAATGATCAACGATCAAGGCAGATATCAGATCAAAGGATCAGAGATATAGAATAATACGAAGGATATCAATAAAGGAGAATTGTAAGTATGATATCTATACATCAGTAACCTCCACATATCTGATAAATCAGACTTGCACGGGCCACCACTAAAACCTGTGTCATGCCCCAGAATCAGATTACTAGCAAGTGGGGACGGACCAGGCCAGCTACGTAATACCAAAGTACTCCAGTACTCTAAAATAACGTATAAGCTGTGAAGGCATAGGGGTTAGTACTACAAGCCATCAGTCAATCCTAGGTCAAACGATCCTAGGTATCTCAATCACAGGCAAATATACAAAGTATAAGAAGTACGATCATCAGACATAAAATAGTAAAGCGTCCCAAACTATATATACATGGATGATCATGAAGCTAGTAATACAAAGTGAAAACTAGTAAGAGTAACAGTCATACATGATAAGCTCTAGCTATAGTCTAGAATATGCAAATCATGTTTAGGCCCGTGGGCTACATGTCAAGATCCCAAAACACGAGCTAAACACGTGCTCGGAGGCTAAACGCCACAAAAGAATAATGTACATAAATAGTGGGGAGAATGATAGAAGAAACCCACTAAGGTACTCTGGTGCTCCGGGTAGTCACCGTCGAGTAGATGGTACGGAAGATCCTTCGGGCTCCTCTACCAATCGGGCCAAAAAAAACCAGTGGAGTCAGACCCCCAAATAGTAAGTGCCACAAAGGAAGCCAAACTATGAACTAAAACCAGCAATAACTATCATAACAACAGATAGAGACAGAAATAAGTAAATACGGATCGAGATTCGTGCACTACCAATGCGCTTATCCGGAGAATAGAAAAGATAATAAGTAAAGCATCATGTGACGTAAAGTAATTAACATGTGACATATTGTAAAGTGTTGACATGTAAGGTAAAAGGACATATGAACATGTGAGATAAACACATGTGAGCATGCAAGAGAAATAGGGCATGTGAGCATGTGAGATAACTGGGACATGGGAGCATGTGAGAACTATATATAACGACAATAATAAGATGACTTAGGAACTACTTAAGAACTCAAATTACAACCCGTAAACCAAACAAGGATCGGGATTGTAACCCTTCTCCTGAACAGAACTTAGCCCTTAATCATTTATCGATAAAAGTAAAGCATAAACAACAATGTACTGAATTAGACATACGGACACTGCCTAGACAAAATTAGACTAGACTGGACACCATACAACAATCACGGCCAAGCAATGAGTACGACTTTATACATTAGCTAACTAGGGTTATAACAATCCTAATTACTAACAATATGCAGTTTTAAGAAATCCAATCCAGTTTCCTGTCCTACAGACTTCCGAATTATCCAGGCCAAAGAAAAGTAAAGGTGGATACATCTCCCCGGAGAAAAATGTATCTAAGATCTAATAGCGGGTACATCGCCCAGGAGACAAATGTACCCTATAGACATATAATAGTGGGTACATCGCCTAGGAGACAAATATACCCTATAGACATAGAATAGTGAGTACATCGCCCAGGAGACAAATCAACCCTATAGACATATACATGGTGCAACACTCGATGGTGCACTGGAAGCGTGCTCATCATGACAGATAGCTCCAAATCCATTCAGGTTAGGGCCGGGACAAAGGGCTTGCAGGTAACTGGGAAATTCTTTCCTCCCAATGATCTAGATAATCAAGCTAGTTGTTTAGTCCCTAACATTTTCTTGTTGGATTCTGGGTGTGGTATTCTGCAGAATCCATCATAGACATGATATGCAAGACTTGACAATACAAGAAAGTGCACTATAACAAACCGCAACAAGAAAATATAATAAGCTGGAAGCTAGGAGTGCGCTACGACGAGCCACTATAAAAAAATATGGAGTACGCTATGACAGACCACTATCATGGAAGCAAGAAAAGACATGTACAAGAGTGCACCATGCCGGGTCACTATCTAGTAAGCAAAAAAGACATGTAAAATGAGTACGCCACGACGGACCACTATTTAGTAAGCAAAGAAGATATGTAACATGAGTGCGCCACGACGGACCATTACCTAGTAAGCAAAGAAGACATGTAACATGAGTGTGCCACGACAGACCATAACAAAGAAATTTTAGACATAGCATAGACTGCAAAGTACAATAAATCCGGGAAGGCATGGCAATACATATCATAGCATATAAGAAAGAATCGAAAGAAAAGACATGTCATGGCATGTAAGAGGGAATAAAAAGTGAGTACTTCTGCTAGTGTCAAGTGTACGTAGGTTGTACAATTATTATCTAACTATGCAAGATGATCAAGATGAGATCATGTTGTCATGTTCAAGTTTAATACAATATTAATAAGTTATCAAGTTGGGTCGTCGCATTTTAGGTCAAATATAGAAGAATTGCAAAGAAGATCAAAACTATAATTTAAATTATCAGTTGTATATAAACTCCAATTAAAGTAAAACAAAAAGATTCTTGAAGCCAAGACAAGGATCTACAACTTTCATGTTTTGAGTTTTTCAAGATTTTAGCTACAAAATAGCATAAACATGCAAAAATAACAATTTCGACGCATGGACAATTCTGTGCAAATCCGGCGCATGGGAATTCATGCATATCCACGTATGGAATTCTTGTACATCCGTGCATGGGAATTCCTGCACATCAGCGCATGAGAAATTCCTGCACATCCGTGCATGAAAAATTTATGTACATCCGTGCATGAGAATTTCTGTACATCCGTGCATGAGAAATTCCTACACATCCGCGCATGAGAAATTCCTGCACATCCGTGCATGAGAAATTTCTGCACATCCGCGCATGAAAATTTCTGCACATCCGTGCATGAGAATTTATGCACATCCGTGCATGCAAAAACTCACGTTGCGTCTTCAGTACATGCGCGTAGGAAACCTACGCGCATGACACGCTCAGAGTCAAAGGATGTGTTATCGGGACTTCACGGCGCATGGCCTCCCGGGCGCATGGGGTTTTTGGCGCATGGGGTTCATCGTCCCCAAACAGCAAGTTCAGCCATGGAAGTTCCAAAAACTTGTCATGGCCATAACTTCCTCATCCGAACTCGAAATAAAGGCCAAAACTGCATGAAATCAAATTCTCTACAACATGGAACCACTAATTTTCAAAAATACCAAGTTTTTAGAGATCAAAACCCATAAAAACAAGAAAAGCATAAAACTTAGATTTACCAAAATATAACCATCAAAACCGAAAACTTCAAGTTCTAAAGATGCTTAGAATCATGAAAGAAAGAGAATAGAACAAACAAAAATAATATTGTTCAAGATTTGGCAAGATGTACTTTCCTAGGGTTGGAGGAGAAAATGAAGAGGAAGAAGATCAAAGGAAATGAAATAATGGAGGAAAGAGAGGAGTTGGGTTTTATACAAAACCCTCTCATCTCAAACCAAAATAAACCAAACCAAGCCCAAGCCAAGTTGAACCAAACCAAACTAAATCAAGTTAAGATTAAACCAAGTCAAGGCTAAGAAAGACAAGTCAAAATACGGGTCACCTAACAAATGTCAGAATTCGTATACGTACACTGAAAATATGTATAATGAAAATGGGAGTGACAGGCATGCCATCGTTATACACTGATATATTGGCGGTATGCCGATCAAGGAGAAATTTACAAGTTGCAATAATTTTAAAATATTCCAAAAACTAAGAAAATACGAAATATAATACAAAGTACGTATCCGTATATAAATACCGATACTGTGAGACGAGCCTCACAGTTCACCAAGCACGAGCGTTTGTCCTTCCGAAAGAGGGAATGACGAGAATCCAAAACAAGGAGGTCAAGAAAGTTGATCGACTTTATATTCGAGCTTCAAGAACGATGGATAATTTCAAATGAGTTTTCAAGGCAGTTGTGGATTGAGATCCTATTATATTATCCTATCGTAGGCCCGCTCGGTATAGTAACATAAATGAAACGACTAACTTGACATACATGGGCCACTACAAAAGTATATCACGTCTAGTTCCAAATATATCGGAACTCAGAAACTAAGCATGCCAGCTGTACAGCTAGAATAAGTATTCCTAATTTAATGGACTTATTCTAATAATAGTACGTTGTAAGGTAAACTAACATATGTTATCTAATCTATATCTCAACTATGTCTCAATCCACAATAAAGAACCAAATCATGAATAAAAATATATATCGTGGTCTGCAACCCATCAACATATATGTTTGTAATGTACCTGAAGAATAATAAAGGTCCAGTAAAGCTAGGATATGACCGCAAAGACAGAAATAAGTAGTACAAAGGGCGTGAAAACAATAATAAGAAATATGGCCAACAATACCTGAATCCTACAGAATAAATCATGATAAATTCATGTCGGAATTAACTAAAAATTGCAGAGATCACCAAGTCCTCAGAGGTATGTAATAAGATACAACAACTAGCCATAGTATGAACAGTAAAAGTAATATACATAAACATGAATATAATTGACAATGTAGATTGTCCATCTACGTGTAATGCACTTGAAGACTACTTTGGTACGTATAGGTAGGTGAAAGAATAAAGCATAGCATCCGCTAGATGCTTATGCATATACTAACATACATCCTAACCGTGTTCTGATGCGTGGTCAGCCGGATATATCCTCTAGCAATACACCCATAATCGAAAAACTATGAACCCATAATCAGGCAACTATGAGGCCAAAGGTGGCTATCTCATATGCCTACTTATAGTCTTCCCAGCCCATGTCGTGCACCAGTCATATCCAGGACTAGAACAATACATATCTTAATACAAGTCACTAGCTAGACTCACACTAATTCTATATGAACCGACATAGGAACTACTCACACTGGTAGCTAGCCGAATGTGTAAGCTCGTGCCAACACAATGTATCTCACTCACAGTATCGTGTGATGTTATATGACCATTCATAGAAGTCATTGAAAAATAACTTCAATACGAGGAAGTCTACTAGCACGCTAGGACACACACACACCCACTATATGTCATCGATGGCACCCAAGTTACACTTGGACGCTCTTCTAACATGTAATCCTAACACAACATGTCCATGTATAGTAGAAAATGAAATAAGATCACAGTAGCATGGTATCTTGCCTGAAATCGCTGCGAGAGTGTAGATTATAGATCTGGCTCCAACTTCTACAGTCTCGATCTCACGAACTCCTATAAATATATATAACTAGCATTAATAACCATACTAACATTATTGCTATCATATATATATATATATATATATATATATATATAGGATTGACGTAACTATCAACTAGTCATTATACATACTAGTCATAATATCCTTCCTGATATATAAAAAATATTTAGATTAATTCAAAAATAAATCTTTAATATTCTAGAAATACTCTTTACATAATTATTTTTGCTTTAAAACTATTTAGAATTCAATTCATGATCAAATTAATATTCACGTTGATAAATCAACGATATTAGAAATTGTTTAACCATAAATAAACTAACTTTGATAATATGAAATAAATTGTAAACAACTATTTAAATAATCAAATATTCATGATCATGAGTCAAGGATCGATAATATGGAGCATTGGATGCACACAAAATTATTTGGGACTCACGAGATGGTAATGTCGATAGTTCGTTTTACGACAAAATTTTGTCCTTTAAAGATAGAATGATTCAAGTATATAAAAATAGCAAAATTATGAAAAAACTCATTGAAGGAAATTGTAGGTAATCAAATACGATTGTTTTCATATATGATATCAATGGTAAAAGTGAAGTTATATAGTTTGGAACTATCATGCAATAAACAATATAAATTTTGTACATACTTTGGTAAAACGTGTGCCCCGAAAAATCTAGAATGAATTTTGACATTAAATTTTATATGAAACTATTAGACACATAGGGGAATCCAGCATTTTTAGTCCCATTAAGTGTTGATGTCTAGAAGTGGAGAAAACACATTCGAAAAATGGATATACCTATTGTGTTTTTGGACAACCAAGGTTGAGTCTACTTTGAACGGCTGTTGCAGACTGTAGGGGCTGCTCTAGGGAGTGGCCAAGCTTAGGAAGGTAGAAGGGGGTCTTGGGCATATCAGGGATGAGGTGGTTGGGCTACAGGTGTTTGACAAGTGCACCAAACAGCAGCACAAGAAGGGGACAGCAGCGGCAACAGTAGAGATTAGGTTAAGGTTTTATTTAGGGTATTTTTAGGTAGGGTGAGATGGTATTTACATAGGATATTTATGGGGGTCAGTCATGGGTTGTTCTTTTGTGGGCTTTGGTGGGTTTTGATGTGTTTTGGAAACCAAATACAATAGGGATTGGCACAAAGATATACAAGTTTCCAAATACAAAACCTTACATTGATTGAGTTTTTCTATTAGGCTTGACCCAATTAAAGTCTCCAAAAATCTAAAATAAAAACTGGGATGACCCTATCTATGTAGGGATGACCCTAAAAAGTCATCTACAGCTTGTTAGACAAGTTTAGGCCCAAGAAAAATTTCTACTTTGAAAATAGGCTTAAAAAGTCACATAAGGGGTCTTATGTACCATTTGAATTTAAATAGCACATGAGACCTCGCTTGAGTGGGACACCTAGTCTTATGTGTAGTAGACTCAAAAATAGTCAAAATCATATATTAGATCATTTAGGTTGGGTCAATGTCGAGTTTGAAATTTAAGTTGGAAGTTACGAAAAGTCTCACGGTAGATAACTTCTTAGCCTAAATTGACTCTGAAGTTGTGCGAAGCAAGTAGAATACAAGAAAACATATTTGAGTAAGACATGATATACCAAATCAAAGATATACTTGTCTAGATCAAAACTTATGAAGGAAGTTTCTAGAGTTTGGTATTTCTTGTGCTCCAAAAATCAAAACTACAAAAGAGTACATTTTATGATCATGAATAAAAGTGGAAGAATATATATGAATAACTATATTAAATAAAATATTAAAAAAAAAAATAACTCTAAAAATTTAGGGGCTTATAATGATGGAGCCTTGTTCCAATAATTTTACAGAGTATAATGCTCTACTTATTGGACTCCATTTGGCTAAACAGCTTGGAGTAGATTATCTGGAAGCTTATGGTGACTCCACGTTGATAGTTAGTCAAGTTCGAGGAGAATATGAGGTTCGTCATGAAGATCTTATTATATATTATCAAACAACTCTCGAAATAGCTGCTACCTTCTTCGGGTTCTTCAATAAATATGTACCTTGGTTAGAAAATACAAAAGCAGATGCTCTAGTAGGTTTGGTAGCATCATTTGCTACCTAGTTAATTCCCAAAAATTGATCACAGCGATGGCTCGAGAATTATTTTGTACTAAGAACAATCTGGATGTTCACCAGAGCTATTTAGCAATGGCGAATGTTGATTTTAAAGATTAGAGATTCCCATTTATATAATATGATATTTATAGAATTCTTTCTGACAATCCAAAGGAGACTATTTCAATAAAGAGACATTCTATTTTCTTTTTTTTATGATGCAACAACCAAAATATTCTATCCAAGATCAAATAACGGGTTACTTCTATCATATTTATCCATGGAAGAAGATAAATAGGCCCTTCGTGAAGCTCATAACGGTACTTGTGGTTCACATCAACCTGGTCTGAAATTATAGGACCGATTAAGGCATTTGGTTATTATTGGCCCACTATGGTGGCTGATGCCAAAGATTATGCAAGAAAATATAAGACCTGTCAAATTCATGCAGACTTCATACATCAACCTTCAGAATTTATACATCCAATGGCCACGTCATGGCCCTTTGAAGCTTGAGAAATGCATATCATTGGACCTATGAGTCCTCATTATTCTATGGGGCATCGATTTATCCTAGCGAAAACTGACTATTTTTTTAGATAGGTGGAAGCTATACCACTTGTTGAAGTAAAAACTTCTAATGTCATCAGTTTCATAGAACATCATGTTATCTACCGTTTTGGACTACCTTGTAGGATTGTCCACGACAATGGTCCACAATTTGTGAGTAATAAATTCTACCGATTTTGTGAGAAAAATTGGATCCGGAATATAGCTTCTAACAAGACTATTATCAAGTTGCTCAAGAAGTTTGTTTCATCTAATAAACATGATTGGAATGAGAAACTTAGTGAATGTCTTTGGACGTACCGAACTACAGTATAGACCCCAACCAATACAATGTCGTTATTTTCGTCTATAAAAATGAAGCAGTTCTTCCTCTGGAGATCCTGATTCCTTTTTTTCGAAACGCTCTCTCCAATGAATTGGCAACTGAAGATATTGACCATCTACGGTTACAAGAATTAAAAGTACTTGATGAAAAATGACTTATGGATCAACAACGGATTGAGTTATATCAAGCCCGCATCTCCAAATCCTTCAATAAAAAGGTAAAGGAACGAGTTTTTTAGGTCAGCGACCTAGTTCTTTTGGTAAGAAGGCCTATGGTGATGACACATAAAAGTAAAAGAAATTTTATAGCTAAATGGAAAGGACCTTTTGTTGTCGAATCAATGTGTTCAAATGGAGTATACATGCTAGCAAACCTAATGGAGATTTATTGATGATGCCTATTAATGACAAACTTTTAAAGTAGTATTATGTCGAAACTATAACATAGACAATGTTTGTATTCTCAGCAAGTTTTGTACAGTGTATATATTTTATTGCTGGAGTAATGAATATCCTACATGTTAATATTAACACTTATTTCGCTTCGAGCCATTATTTTTATCCAAGATGTTCTACATAAATTGTAAATAATGGGTCCCCAAAAGTTTTCCAGTGGAATTGTATTCAATTCTTGTGTAAAAAATTTCGTAAGAAATTAGTAAACACATTTTCCAATTTTATTAGAAAATTATTATCCTTAAAGCCAAGCTACTTTAAAAGACATCTTATTTCAATTCCCTAGCTAGAATAGAAATAATCTATTTGTCGAAAGAATATTTATGTCTATATTACCTCTGAATTATTCTATGACACCTACCCTCTATAGAGATTCATAAATTTGCCAAGTCCATATTACCTCTGAGCAAATTTACTCCGAAATATTCATGTCCATATTACCTCTGAAATATTCCACAGCATCGACTCTCTCTATAAAATTCTATAAATTTGCCAAGTCCATATTACCTTTGAGCAAATTTATCCAGGAATGACTATCAAGTTCATATTACCTCTGATATAGTTTCTGATCATATCCTCTTACTTGCACATAGCCGAGTGCGCCATAAGTAATAGGTTCACTAAAGTCTACTTGTCACGTCGATAATACCTCTGACAAAATGCTTTATCTATTATCTATACCTAATCTAGTATGCCAAGGATAATAGGTCTACATCAAATATCTATCATGTCTATATTACCTCTGATAGTGATCAATTTTTATATCTATTATATATGCTCAGATTGAGTATGTTACAGATAATAGGTCCACATAATCATGATATTTTTTTACGTCCATATTACCTCTAGAGAAATGTCAAATTTTAAATATTCCAAGCTAAATGGAAACTGTTCATTATTTTTAAAATTAAATAAAGATTCAGGATACTGTCAATATCAACCACAAAAGAAAGAATTACAAAACTTTCTTTATGTGTTGTCTTCAAACAGTGTATATAACTCTCACTTGTTATCTTTATTTAATTTTAGATACAACCTAGATAACGAGTCCACATATAGAGACATTTCACTAAATTGGTCTTCTTTAGAAAATCCCATGCAGTTATTTCTCCTTCAAGTCATGGGAAGCGCATAAGAAGACTCCATATGGTCATTTTCCCCCTTCAAGTCATGGAAGGCGCGTAAGAAGACTCTTCATGTGCGTTTTGTCAAAACTAATCTTATGTGACACCTGTGAGATTGTTCTTACATATAGATCAATAGATTATTCATAGAAATAAGAAATTTTCATTAATAATGACAAAGAGTTTACAGAACATGGTTGGAAGAGAGCTAAAAGAACCCTAATAAAACCCTAAACAATTAGGGCGAAGAATAGTCAGAATCATTAATAGGGTGGGTCATTGATCACGTTTAAGATGTCTTGAAGTATTTAAACACCTGAATCATGAAGCAGTTGACGGAAGGTGTCTACTCCTCCTTGTTTCTCTCTATCTTTGAGGCTCAGAAGGAGAGAGTCAAGGTCCGAGATATGGGAATATGGCTTTGTGGTATCACCTAGAGATAATTCGAAAAGTCAAAGAAGTCTTCCGCCATCGACAGCTTTGTCTCGGCCAATTTTCTTTCTCGAGTTAGGAGGGGATACTGGAGTTGGGGTCACAACGATTGGCTGGGGTGGTAGTGTGGCCGCAGCAAAGTCCACACCAGATAGCCGTATGAGAGCAACCCTCTTTGGCATTTGAGGGTGTTTGTAAATAGAAGTTTTATTCGAAGGCACTGAAGAGTAGTACAATTATAGTAATTCTGCACTTCTATTTAAAGAAGGAAATGACTCTTCGTTTCCCATAATTAAATGCTTCGGAAGATAAAAAATTTCTTAGAGAAGTGTAAACGGTGGCATATTAATGAATATATATAATGGGGGTTGAGTTACTATGAAAGTCATAGTCTTCGAAGGATCGTTTGTAGTCCCTAATAATCAAGATTCAAATAGTTGACGCATAAACCAAACATGGACTTTGGTATATCAAGTTGCATGATTCATGCACGGATATTAATTCGGAAGTCTTAAAGGGATTCTGAGAATCAAACGGAGATATTTGAAAAGACGCATAAGAAGTATGCACCTCAAAAGATCAAACATCTATGCGCTTTAGTGAAATTTGAGAACCAAACACGTAATGATAAGCACAAATTTTATGCGTTTGTACTCTTATATGGTTATGTCATTTGGAAGCTCTATACAGTCAAGACTTAACAGATGGTTATGCGTCATTCCAGTTTGAGGTCAATGATAATCAAAGCCTTATGCGACAGAAATTCTCAGTGACATTTTTTATTCAAAACAGTATAAGTCAGTTTGATTTGAAGACAAGTCACATCAGATCTTTCTTCTTCAAAAAGTAGAAAACTCATGTATATGATGTATAAACAAATACCTAGATTTCATGCTTCAATTCAGGAGTCTCGAAAGTTACTCAAAATTGGATAGAATTTCAAAAAACTTATAGTATAGCCATGTATCACAGTGCCAAGAGCCCTATGTGTCGGATTAACCTGGTCATGACAGACTTTATGCTACTAAATTCTTTGGTGGCCATATTCCTTACAGATTTATGAAGCTGAGGTCTCCCTACATATTTATGAAGTTTTATATTCTTGAAGTTTTATGATATTAAAAAACTGTCGTAATTATATACAATGGTTTATCTTTGCAAATTCATGCGTCATTTCTTGTTCATGATAGGCATACTTCATCCTAAAGACAACAACTCTTCAGAGTTTGAAAAGAACTTATGCAGCAAGATTGAGATTACAAAAATAAAATTTTTATTTGATAGTTTAAAACCATGATTACATATAATGGATATCTATTACATTTTATATTTTTGTTCTAAAGTCGTGGTTACGTCTGATGGAGATCTATTACATTTTGGGTCTTCTCCATCAGGTCCTGCACTAGTACGAGCCATGAAACACAAAACGTTTTACACTTGAGGATAATGTTAAGAGGGTGAGCACTTCCACATGTTAGGTACTCTGAATCTTGTATTCTCATGGATGTGCCAAACCTAGGCCATATGTTAGTGCTTCTGCCAGCATAGGCTTCCCTCTATGACTCAGGTAGTTTGCCTTGGCCGGATAATACAAAATTAGGTCGGCATGCAGTCCAAGATTCCCTCTACCTGCCAATACTGTCCATCACTAAAAGTATTTCGATTGGGATTCAGACCCAATCTTGTTATGGATGTCACAGTAAAACCAGCCAGTTGCAAGCCTCGTCAGATAGGTGCAGACAGCTAGCTTGGTTTGAGGACAGCAAAAGTTATCTACATAATATGTTGGATCATGTCGAAAAAGATATGTTATGATGTCCTTCCAAGCTCCATCTTAGGTCCAATCATCCAAGGAGTATCCTGAAAAGTATGACAAGTACAAAGGAGCTAGGCGCATGAAATCAGTTATTCTTCTAAAGAATTATATAGTTTTACCACATAGCATAGAAAGGCACATAGAAAAACAAGTTAGCTTCATGCGCCTATGTACTAAGTGATAGCAGTGTCTTCCAGCAACACATTTTGTTGATGAAGTTTGGTGACAAGTCCATTTACGTGTATGAAAGAATTTTCACTGATAGTTTGTGTTCTGTTAAAATTTTGCTTCTATAATTATGTACTCTAGTAAAACTTTCTGCCATCTATTCTGTGTTGAATAAGTGATTGGTAGAAAATTAAAGGAAGAACACTTCAAGAAACATTAACTTCTAAAGATCGATCATTTTTTGACTTCTGGCACAACTGAAGAGCAATGTTCTTGATGTTGAATCCCCTCACAAATTTGCACAAGTTTGCTGGTACACGAACTAGTAAATGCATAATGAGAAGTGATATGATAAGATTTTTTAAGACATTTCCTGTTTATAGGGGTAGAAATTTACTATACGGCAAAGTGCCATGCGGCTTGATTCTTAATGAAAAGATCAAATCATCATTAACTGTTGTGTGATTTTCTGTACCTAAGATCACGAATGACAGCTGACTTAGCTTCGATCCAAGTGATTGCTAGAAATGGTCGCTACGATTCTCGAAGATAGTTCAAATTTCAAAGAATAAAGTCAAAGCAGTGACAACATGTCAAGTGATCTGATGCGTCTAACCTTTAAGTGACAAAGTTTCATCTCATGCTTATTGTTTAAAGTGTTTCAAAACTTGTGTAAGTTTTGAAAACTTTGAAGGGGTATTATAGAAGCATAAAAATACAAGAAGAGGAACATAGATGTTATGCGCCTAAGTAAAGTTTTAAGGTTGAAGTAGTCCCTAAAGCACTATGGGTTTTTGAATACTGATTAAAAAGATGCATAGTCAAAGATGAGTGAGATAGACAAATGGTCCATTTGACGCATGACATTTTCTTGTCTCTATAAGAAAAGACAAACCTCAAGAAGTGTGCCGTAATTAGACTACAAGAAAGATGTCAATGATTATGTCACCATCATCATTACACTTTGACAGTTGTAAAAAGAGCAGCCTTATGCAACTACTTCCAAGATAGTTATTTGCAATATGCATTTAAAAGCTATGCGTTCAAGTGTTACCCGACACATAGTTACTCCATTTCTACGGAGAGATCGTGTTTAACCACGATAGTATTTCATGTGGAAGGTTCAAAACAACATGGTGAGTCATATATAAATTCAGTATACGTTCACTCATACGTATAATTGGGTGCTAATCCGCCTATCCAGTTTATGCATCTCTGAGCAAGAAGTTGGTGTATTTTTTGTACATATGCACATAGTCGTTCCAGTAAAGAAAAGCTGTCAATAGAGGATAGTATCTTCCTCGCATGATACAGACAAAGAGAGGTAAGAGGAGACTATGCTACGTCTTTGTTAAGAACTTCCAGAGAGAGAGAGAGCTTTCAGCGATAGAGTTTCCTTTGTTGTTAAAAGTTCAACAATATGCAAGCTTCATCAACCTTCGCATCGGATTGTCAACTGAGTAAAGAATTTGAATTAGACTTAACCCTATCACCCCAATTCCCAAATTTTATTGTACTCAGAATTCTTGTTAAAGATTATTGTCGTACTCTTTTCTTTACAATAATACAAATGTTTCAATCTTTCTAGACTTTTTGTATTGAAACACCCACTTAATAGATGATTTATTTGTCTAGATATGTTGGGGTTATGCCTAATAAGATCATCTTTGTTTACAATGTTTCTTAAATATTTTCTCATTTATTTTTATTTTTCTTATTTGCAGAAGTTATACTGGTGGCCGGAGAACAAAGAGCAGGCGATCCAGAAGTGCTACAAGTTCGTCCTAGCAAAAGGTTAAGGGATATGATCAATGACCAAAGGGCGTTGGCTACACTACCTAGAGAACATCGTAAGGAGTGGTTGAAAGAGGATTTTGGGAGGATCTAAAGAAGAAGATGAACACTCCAGCCAATAAGGCTAAGTGCGAGAAGGCAAAGGCTGCACGTGCTCAGGGTTGTCATCACACGGGTGGATCCATCCCAATTTCAGAGCATTATCGACGGATGGTGAGTATTCTTATTGTTATTTTTTTAATTATTTAATTTTAATGTTTAGTTATTAATTGATGCTTAATTGTTAGAGTGCGAGGAGGTCACCAGGATAGGACGAGACCCGAACACCATCGACTTTTCCAAAAAAATTGAATGTACCCATCAGTAAAAGAAGGATACACTACCAAAATACATGGATTTACCGACGGCCTTATCCGTCGGTAGTCCGTCGCCAAAAATAAATACCGACGGATTACCGACGAATATTTTGGTAAAACAGCCGTCGGGAATAACCTCGTCGTTAAACATATCCGTCGCTACTCCGTCGCTCAGCGACGACTTAGCGACGGAATACCGTCGGCGCATTTAAATATATATAGCGACGGATTACCGACTAGCTTTCGTCAAAACATGTATCAGGATATAGGGTTAGCGACGGAAAACTCCGTCGCTAAAGAGTCGGCAAAACCGTATCAGTGATTTTCTGATACGCAATATCCGTCGCTAATCCGTCGTAAATTTGTCGGTAAAAGCGTATCAGAGATTTTCCCATACGGCAGGTCGTCGTTATGCCGTCGCTAATCCGCCGAGGTGTACGACGGATTAGCATCGTATTAGCGACAAAACATCCGTCGCTAACTGCAAAATTTATGGACATCAAACAGAACCAGGTCGACGGACATTCCGTCGCTAAACCGTCGCTCAATGTAAAATTCTCCAGGTAGCGACGGATATTACGTCGCCAATCCGTCGATACATTAAATTCCTACAGTTAGCGACGGATAGTCCGTCGGGACTTTGTCGCCAGTCCGTCGTAAGTTAGTCGCCAATCCGTCGCAAAAGCTAAAATTTATGGACATCAAACAGTACCAGGTCGACGAATCGTCCGTCGCCAATCCGTCGCTTTATTGAAATGCTCCAGGTAGCGACGGTTTTTACGTCGCCACTCCGTCGCTAACCTCAGTTTCTCCAGTTAGCGACGGACTATCCTTCGCTGAGTGGTCGCCAGCCCGTCGCTAACTTCTAATTTTTGAAAAAAAATACTGCAAACAGACTCTTTCCTGTTTATACAACACATCCAACACAATATCAAACATGCAAAATATCCATATACAACACCATATATCCATATCCAACACGAATATCCAACGTATCCAATATCCAACACCATATATCCATATGCAAAATATCCATATCCGACACCAATATCCAACGTATCCAATATCCAACAAAATATTACCAACACAATATATCCAATATCCAACATTAAATTATCCAAACATAAAAAAAATATCCGAACATACAATGTATCCAAATGTCTACAAAACCAACAACATAAACAAAATCAAACCCCGTCCGTCGGATCGTCTCATGCTCGTGCCGCCGCATCCGCTTTGCGTATGTACTGCTCCACCGTGTGTGCCGGCACTTGGGACAAGACATGGTCTGGAAGCGCACGTAGCTGCTCTGGCGACAACATGTCAAAGAGCGTCAAGATGGTGTTATCCGATACGATGCGGGCGTCCGCAGAGCGGTTAAACGAAAGCCGTCCGGAAGAAGGTCCAGGTCGATCCGAAGCAACGGCAGCAGCAGTAGACGGACCGGAAGACCACCAGATAACCGGAGAACCAGCAGACGGACCGGGACAGACGGACTGGAGCAGACGGGCCGGGAGCAGACGGATAGCGCCCCAACACTATCGCCCGCAAATCTGACACCGCGGAGGTCAGAGTCGCAAGCTGCCCCACATCGTCAACCGGGGGCGCTGGGGGAGGCGTAGGCGTGGATATCTCGGGGACGGCTGCAACGAGGGCGCCATGGAACCTAAGCCGTAGACGCGCCCTTTCCTAACGCCGTCGACGGATTCTACGAACACGTCGTCGTAGCGAGCGGCCATAGAAGAGTGCGTCTGGGTGGGCGTCGTTTCGCCGACATTCTCGGAAGGGGGCTCGATCTCAAGCCGACTAAGTGCCTCACGATACGCAGCCTATCCAATGAATGTGTTTATACTATAAGTTTTCCTAAGTTATAATCTAAATCCTATGTTTCCCTAAGTTATAGTCTGAATCCTAAGTTTATCTAATTAACTTAACAATAATTATATTTCTAACATAAATCTCATAAACGTAAGTACTTACATCAGTCTCCTCGGCCCTCGCGTCGACGAAGCTCCCGTCCTTCCGCCTCTTGTGTGTATGCACGAATACATCGTGAGCGGTGACCGTCTCCGCCTCTTTCCCCTGCTTCACCGCCCGTTGGGCCTGCATACGTAGAATTTAATTAACTTCGTATATTAACAGTACGAAATTAAAATAGAATGAATTTGAATTTGCTATCTCACCAAATCTGCACGCGTCGATCGATCGTGGGGCCTTGTCCCCCCGATTAGCCCGCTGTCGATTAGCCTTAGCTTTCTCCGATTTCAGCTTGAACTGCGGAGTATCCATCTTCTCCAACATCTGCTCATAGTACTCCGCCCGGATCCAGTCCTTTCTCGTATGCGTCGTACGAAGGTCGTACACCGCATCCCGTATCTTCTTTCCGGCGGCGGCTTTGTAGGTCCTGCGGATCGCCTCCTCGCGATGGGGGGCCACCAGAACGTCCTCTGACATACAAATTCAAATATCACGTAATAAAAATTTAATGATTTAAAGAATAATTAATTCACGACGGATTTATACCCTCATCTCGTCGAGCCAGACGTACTTCATGTCCTGAGGCACCTCAGAAAAATTGAGGTAGGGCCATGGTAGTTATCCCGGATAATGCCCCTAGAATCCGGGCAGCATCCCACGGGAAAAACCTATAAAGAAGCAACGACTGGATTATTAACTTGAATAAATGAAACAAATTTAATAAATTAACTTAAATTTACTTACGATTCACCAGCGGGCCATAGCTCTCGTCGGAACTCGCCCACCAGCCTCTCTGGTGGCGTCGGGGGATCCGCGGGTCCCGCATGTACTCCCCGGTAACAGGATGAAACTGAATCCCGGGTACTCCGAGGCCCACCCTGCAGTAACTGCTGGGCCCCTGCTGCATCTGCTGCTGCATCCGCTGGTACATCCGGTGGCGGAACGGATCCGCTAGCGGATGGAGTCACAGGCCTCGACGACGATGTCGGTGGCACCGAGGAAGAATGACGGCGGGAAGAGCCTGTGTCCGGCTCTCCAAGTCGGGATCGGAGGTCACATCCGGGGAATGCGGCTGGCGACCACGACCGCTACCACCACGCCCACGCCCACGACCACCACCACCCCGCCGCCCGCCGCCGCCACCGCCACGACCACGGCCAGCACCACCAGTACGGTGTCGCAACCATGCCCTGTAAATAGAACACATAAACAAAACCGACAACATAGATTTATAAATGAATATAAAACTAAACATATCCATACCAGCAGCAGGCGATGAGTGCCGCCCAGACGAGTAGGCCTAGGAGTGCCATCTGCAAAAAGAAACTCATACAATAATACGCAAATATCCCAAACTGAAATAAATATTACAATCAGAAGTAAGTAATAAAAGCTAGATACACAAAATCTGATAAAATCACGCACCAATACAACAAAGTACAATTCTTGTAACTTTTGATGAAAGGGCATCTTGTGTTCCACTAGACTTGTAATTGTAAATCCAAATGTAATAGGGTAATTTAGGATTCGAGACTAGATATTGGGTGCTTCAAGATACAACTGAAATATAGCGATATTTAATCATCGTCATCGTCCTCTTCCTCGGCCTCGGCCTCATCATCATCATCCTCATCCTCATCGTCGAATTCATCTGTATCCTCATCCTCATCCTCATAAAGTTCTTCTTCTTCTTCTTCTTCTTCAGTCTCAATACTTGGGACAAGACCTCTTTCTCCCCTGGTTGACATCTAAGTCTTGTATATCAACCTCTTCCTCCCTCTATTTTCATCAGCAAGAGGTATATCAACCTCTAATTCAACATCCATGTCACAAGACTGTTCCCAAGTATTGGGGCTTTTCGATCTGGTCCTCTTGGTATGCTGGGTCTCCAACGTTGAATGTTTTCTAGATTTAATCTTGCATACTGCCCACCAGTCAAAGCGATCTCTACGACGCCTTGGGTAGCTTGTATAGTAGACTTGAACAGCCTGACTTGCTATCGCAAACGTGTCGGACCCTCTATACCTCCTGCGATGATTTATATCGACGAATCCAAATTGTTTATCGATTCTCTAACCGATATTTGGTGTCGTATCGAACCACTCACATTTGAACATAACAATATGCATATCAAATGGGGCACTATATTGTAATTCTACAATCCCGAAGCACTCTAATAGTCAAAGTCCGGCTCGTCGTCATAGATTGTGCCTCTTATGCAAACACCAGAATCCTTCGTACTGAAGCCGTCATTGAGAAATTCGGCATTTATAGGATGTTGAGTTGTCTTAAACTTGAAGCCATTAACGACATAGCCGGGCCAAGTCTTTGCATGCTTCTTCGGTCCCAATGACAAATAACGAATGCTCTCATTTGTGAGTGTACTTGGTTCAGCTAATAAAACCTGTAAACTTTAAATGTTTTAGTTGCATATATATTTAAATGGTAGCCGCATAACATATTATCTCAGTTACTTACGTAATCTCGAACCATGACGGAAAGGTAAAATCAACCTCTCTTTGAAGTCCCTCATCGGTAATATCGGGTGTCCTTATTTTGACTTCATCTCTAAATACACTGTTAGAGAGAATAAAAATTAGTGTAGTCACTTACCTCACCAAATTAGAGATTATAACGAGGTGTAGTCACTTACTTCTCCAAATCTCTCACTTCTTGTATGTCACAATTTAACAAGACATATCGGTGAGCGGCATCATACTCATCGTCACTCAACCACCGTTTCTTACTAGCCCCAATAGGCTTGCCCCTTAATTGAATATACCTCCTTCTCAACGTCTTCGTCATTCCTTTGAGGTCTATTTCGATTTGTCTCAACATGAGTATCGAAATAAATGAGCAAAAGTTTGACACCTCCTCGATAAGATATGCTTCGCATATCGAAGCCTCTATATGAGCCTTGTTGCCAACTTTCTTCTTTAGATGATGTAGATACCTAAGAGACAAATTATCTTGAGAATTAACAATGAATTGTAAAATCCACTTAAATTATATCGATTTTTATTTACCTTTCAAAGGGGACATCCATCGATAATGAACAGATGCACCGACACGGGCTTCGTATGCTAGATGAATCGTAGATGCTCCATACTGTCGAAAAACCGGTGGAAATATTTTCTCTAACTTGCAAATTGTTAAGACATCTTCTCCTCAAGTTGTATCATATGTTGCACCGTGAGCTTAGTTGAACAGATATCCCTGAAGAATGTAGACAGCTCGGCCAACGGAACCCATACAGCAGAAGGCAACAACTCTCTCAACGCAATGGGCAGTAATCTTTCCATAAACGTGGCAGTCGTGACTCTTCATTCCTGTTAGCTTGCGTTCATTGAGATCAACGCATCTAGACAAATTCGACACATAGCCGTCGGAAATCTTAAAGTAGATATCCACTTGCAGATTATTAATCTATCTTCCTTGCTCAATGCGTATGGCGCTATCGGCTTAGTTACTTTGTCCACCAGCTCCCCTTTGTATCAAGTTTAGATTATGACGTTTGCATATCCGGCCATGTCTTGTCTTACTTTTGGATTGTCCTTCGTCTTTCCTTTAATATCCATAACGGTATTGAAGACATTATCGAACACATTCTTTTCGATATGCATGACATCAAGATTATGCCTAATAAGATTATCTTTCCATAAGGCAAGTCCCAGAAGATACTCCGTTTGGTCCAGTTATGGCTTTGTCCGAACCCCTCGATACGATTGTTCGATGGATCTTCCATTGCGGTGGGCAATTCCTTTACATCTTCCCAAATATCGTATCCCGACAATCTGCAGGAGGTTCAGAAAATTCTTATTTTCCATATCTGAACGCGTCCTTGTTCTTTCGCCAAGGATGTCTCGTTGGCAGAAATTGACGGTGACAGTCAAAGAAAGAAGTTTTTCCTCCATGTCTAAGGCGGAACGCCTTACTATTTTCCATACATATCGGACAAGACATGTTGCCGTGCGTACTCCATCCCGACAGCATACCGTATGCTGGAAAATCATTGATTGTCCACATGAGTGAAGCTCTCATCTGAAAGTCTTGTTTTCTGGAAATATCATAGGTCGTGACGCCGATCTCCCACAACTGTTTCAGCTCATCCACCAACAGCTGTAATATATATCGATGTTCTTTGTCGGATTTTTGGGACCGGTATGATAGCTGTCAAGAACATATAAGGAGTCTTCATACACATCCATGGTGGCAGATTGTAAGGGGTAAGAATGACCGGCCAGCATGATATTGAGATCCCGACTGTCCGAAGGGCGAAGCCATCAGAACATAGCGCCAGGCGTACATTTCTAGGCTCTGCAGCAAAATCTGGA
>JANAVB010030677.1:0-43789 GCA_029216955.1 Iris pallida | reverse complement strand
AGATACAAATCATGAACATGCAGTGTTAAATTTGAATAATGAACATCCCAACTAACTACCTGCAGAAATGAACAAAGCATATATTGCTTTCCTCAAGGACTTGAATTTTCCAACCATGCTCCCTGTTGAGGAATCGATCTAACAAACCTTACCATCAACACCCGCTGTGTATATACATGAATTTTTTCCAGAAAAAGATATAGCTATGACACCCGTGCCAAAAAAAGAATTTAGGATTAACAGTGCATTTAAACTCATGAACCCATAGTCCATCACATGTACGCCTGCTGAAAGCTTCAAAATAAGAAAATAACCTCATTGAAAATGCTCATTGCGCAAGCTGGATAACATAATACTCAATGTTATATTATAATGACAAGTGGTTATTTTTGCAAATGAATGTACATAATCCGATCACAATCCAAAAAGGCCTAGATTACGAAGAAAGATGGCGGATTAGAAAACCCAAATATTCTTGTCTGTAGTCTGTATGTTCTTTTACATATTTGGGGCGTCTGTAGTTCGTACTAATTTGCATAATTAACGCACATATTATTTAAAATATCAATTGAAATTTGGCTTAATCTAATGAAGGAAGAACCTAACAACTTCCTTCTCAGTCATTTATACTGTACATATGTTACAGTCTTAAGTCCCCTTAAAATGTACTATTTTGTTGCCAATCAATGAGAAAAATCTAACAACCCTCGATAATTTTACAAATTTTTTACTTGGTCACTAAAGTTAGAAATCACATCGAGCTACAAACATTAGCTTTTCCTCTACTATCTACCTATTTAGTCTGCATTATCAAGCAAGTCCAGAAGCTACTACATCCTCTGAGTCTACTTTCACGTGTGCCAAGGATATTAGAATCAGGCAAGTAAGTAATCTTGACAGAAAGACAGGATATGTAAAACAACAGGAAGTAAAGTACTAGAGACAAGAATACAAAGCAAACAAAATTACTTAGTTAATGATTTACAAGCATACATAGTTAATGACATGCATACACAATTTGGAGTCTTTGCTAAAATAAAATTGTAGAGGATATAACTCTCGAGAAATCTCTTGCTTTGTATCAAGAACCCAAACTCTCAAGAATTTTCTCCTGTCAATAGTCTTAGAATACTAACCGCCCCATATAATTCTGAAAGCTGAGAGGCGGAGTGTTCTCTACACCACTCTCCCATAAAGGAGAGAATCTGAATCAATACAAATATTACATAAACTATTTGCAAAAAAATTCAAACAATGTAACATCATAAAACCCCACGAATTCCAATTAATAAGCCAATTAATCTTTCATATATTGAGAAATATGAACTAGAAGAAACGAAACTTGTAAAAATTAATTAAAAGAAGTTTATATCAATTTGAGATTCTTATTGTCATTGTTCTCACAAGGATAGAACTTCTCGCCACATAATAATTTACCTGCTTCAGATGGTTTACCAAAGCTGCATTAAGAAGTTTCTTAAGTTTATCACATTGGTCAACCATGCGCCTAGTGTTAGGGTTATATACTAAAAACATCACTTTTGTAGTAACCTTATTTCCTTAAATTTTGAATAAGAATCATATGGGCAAATGTTTGCATATTGTATTTGTTGCAAGTGTTAATGCAAATGTCTGATATTCTATATTGTAGATAATATGGTGTGTGGTGTCACACAGAAGATCATATTATCAGTTTTCTATGGAGTATATAAATAGTTCACAACCTAGATGGACTTGGACAATCTATTGGAAAGGTTGTAGTGTAATCTGGTATTAGTCTATCTTGACTATAGGTTTACACTAGTACACTTTGTGTATTGAACAGGACCACTTGAGGTTGTTCTCTTTGTACTGACTACATAAGAGAACAAACACCTCTGTTATTATGGATGCTTGTACTCTTAATCCGGATATAATAATGGACATGTATATGCAATGTGCATTACTTTGACTCATAAAAGAGTGAGATTCATTATGGATCAACAACCTCTATGAATTGGGTAATAACATTGTATGTATGATGGGCTGTTGATTATAAATGGAATCCATGTCCCGATACATCGGGTTGATGATATCCTCTTAAGGAGCTCATAAGGATTGTCATGTAAACCCTGCAGGTGGATTATAACTGACATGACAAATAAAGTTGAGCGGTACTACTTAAGGATAAAAGATGTCGAATCAATATAGTTGTCAGTAACTTAATTTGATCGACGGACATACGATATCTTAACATGGGGAGCCAAACGAGCATATAATAAAAGGAGCCCACAAACATAATTTGGGATTAGGGAGGTAGTACAACAATAGCTCATCAGTGGACCGAGCTATTGTTAATGGGCCTGGATTGTGTGTTCGGGCTGAACACGGGATATCCAGATCCGTTAGGAGGCCTAACCCTAATTTCTCCTCATGGTCCCTGTCGTAGCCTATATATATCCTCTATTCTCTGGCCGCCAGATTACTGATCAGAAATCTAAAATTTTCTCTAAATTCGTGATTCACGTAAGAAGAGAAAGAGAGTGCTGCCAAGAAGAAGAAAAAGTTGGAAGATCGTCGTCCACACGACGTCCAACTCGAGGAAAGAATACATGCAGAAGATCTTGGGGTCGTCCGCTCGAGATTGCCAGGAATTACTTGTCTCCTTTCTGCCGCAGGTATAATTCGTGAACCCTAGTTTCCGTCGATGAAGGGTTAGAACACGTATTAGATCTGTTTAACTTTCTATCGATCAATACGCACACCAAAGGAAGGGTCCTGGGAATCCCCAGTTCCATCAATTGGTATCAGAGCTACTTTGGATCTACGTATTGATTGATACGTCCATGTTGTCTAATAAAACTTGCGCTATGTAATAGTCGGTAGATGTAGATATGTTCTAACTCGGTTTTGTAGGCATCTTAGATCCAACTATTATGGTCTAATGCATGTTTTTTGATTGTGTTGTTTAAACTACGGACATATCGTTGATGTTGTTGTTGTGTGGATGTAATTAAAATCACGAGGGTTGATCGTGCTTATTAATTTAATTTTTCAATCTAGATTATGTGTGAACTCCTTCGGGAGGCATAGGATTGATGTAATTTTAATTATTTTGATCAATCGTGGTGGCGGTGGTGGCTGTTTCTGACGCCGGATGAGATGCTGGTTTTGAGCAATCCAGAGGCAGACAGATGATTTTCGATGAAGGAATCGACAGCCAAAACCTTAAAAAAAAAATTCGGGGCGCTGCCCCGAACCCCGCAACCTTACTGGGCAGGTCAAACCTCGTATAGATCTGCACATCGCCAGATTTTGGATTCGGATAGTTGAGGACGGAGCAGCAAAGATGACCATAATAGTTGGATATTTTCTCTTATTTTTGTCATTTTGCTTTTTCTAATTATGCATGTTTATTATTGTGTGGTTGTTTTTTTTGAAAAACCAAGCCTACATTATAATGGACAACATGGACATAATATCAACTAGTAGAAAAACCCTCATTGTTAAACTAAGTGGAAGAGGATTTTTATTTAGTATAAATCCTATGGTCTCCATTACTTATTTGTAGGTGATGTAATTACTTGCGTGTTGGCTTTAGTGCTTTCCTCCATATCGGATGAGTATAATTATGGATCACCAGTACAAACTTCCTTAGGGATAATTGTAGAAAGTTACCTAGTATGTGTTCACTTCTCCATCTGAAGGAACTCATTACAAGGTAATGGACTTAGTATTAAGTAATGGTATACACTTAGATACAAATAATAGTATCCTCTCCATCGGAGTCACTGCTATTATTTGTATGACCAGAGCAAGACCAGCATATTAATTTTATTTATCATAAAGTTATATTGACATGATAGTAAAATTAATAAGAAAATTCTACTTGAACAAAGTTGAATTTGTATACGTCCACACTATCGTGGCATGCTAAATTCATGGTGTTCAAGGTGTTGGTGAATTTCTTATTATTGTTTTGAGGGAATCAATATTTAGTTAATTCAAAAAGTTTTTTTTTCCCTATATTTTATTTATGTGATTCTCAGGATTTCAAAAAATGGGTTCTTTCAGTCCACTTATGGTGATTCTTGAAGAAAACAACTTACTTGACCTAATTATATTGACTGGAAACATAATTTGGACATTGTTCTGACTGCTGAGGGTACAAATATGTACTTGTTGAGGAATGCCCACCTAAGCCTGATGCTAACTCTGATGAAGAGGTCAAAAAGGCTTATAAGAAGTAGAAAGAGGCAGATGAGATGGCGCGGTGTTACATTCTGGCATCTATGTCAAATGTACTGCAACATCAGCATCAGACCATGACCATAGCTTATGACATGATGTATAACCTCAAGGAACTCTTCGGATATCAGAGTAGAGCAGCTAGGCAGTTTGCTATGAAATGTTTGATGAATACAAAAATGGCTGAGGGCACACCAGTAAGGGATCATGTTCTCAAGATGATGGGTCATCTGAATGAGATGGAGATCCTTGGTGCTAAAATCGATGGGGAAACCCAGGTCGATATCATTCTCGGGACTCTGCCTAAAAGTTTTGACAATTTTGCCTTAATTACAACAAGAACAAAAGGTTGTATAGTTTGGCAGAACTTGCAAAAGAGCTCCAGGATACTGAATCTCTCTTTAGGCAGAGTGGTCATGTTTTTGTTTCTGAAAAGGCTTCTACTTCTAAGCCAAAAGGCGATAAGAAGAAAAAACAACATTCAGAAACAGACAAACTTAGCAAAGAAGGGCATAGGACCTCAAGGCGCAGTGAAAAAGCCGAAAGGCAAATGTTTCAAGTACAAAGGGTCAGAACATTGGAAGACTGATTGTCCACTTCTCAAACAAGGGAATAAAGAAGGTATATCTTATTTACTAGTAGTTGAAACATGTTAGCGATGTTATCTACCGGCACCTGCTGTTAGATACATGAGCCACTAATCATGTCTGTAATACATTGCAGGGGTTCCAGGAAACCAGACGGCTCAGTGATGGAGAGATATGCTTGTTCATGGGTGATGCTACAAAAGTATCGGTCGTTGCATTAGGAGATGTTACTTTATCTTTTGGTAGAAATAAGTCTTTGACATTGAGAGATTGTCTTTATGCACCTTCACTTAGAAGGAATTAGTTTCTGTTTCTATATTAGTTAAGGATGGATATTCAATTTATTTTAATGACAATATTATTATAGAAAGAATAAACATTTTATCTGTTCTGGTGCATTGGTTGATAATTTGTATGTCATTAATCCTATTTCGCCCACAATGCAACTTATGGAAATGAATAATTTGTCATCTAACTTAAATAAGAGAAAAGAACCTTCTTGTATGAACCAAACATATCTTTGGCACTTACGATTGGGGCATATTAACCTAAGAAGGATTCAAAGACTGGTTGAAGATGGACCTTTGAGTTCATTGGAAGTGGAGGCACTACTAGTTTGTGAATCCTGCTTGGAAGGTAAAATGACCAAAAGGCCTTTTACGGCAAAGGGGTATGGGGCCAAAGATGTGTTGGAATTGGTTCATTCTGATTTGTGTGGACCCATGACTATCCAAGCTAGAGGTGGCTTTGAATATTTTGTCATATTTATTGACGATTATTCAAGGTATGGATACATTTATTTGATGCGTCGTAAGTCTGAGTGCTTTGAGAAATTCAAAGAGTACAAGACTGAAACGGAGAAACGTCATGGAAAATGTATCAAGTCATTAAGATCAGATCGTGGTGAGTACCTCTTTGGAGAGTTTAGGGATTATTTATCAGAGGCTGGAATTGTATCCCAATTGACTACACCTGGAACGCCCCAACAGAATGGTGTAGCCGAAAGAAGGAATAGAACTCTTATGGAGATGGTTAGATCAATGATGAGTTATTCGGATTTGCCAGATTCGTTTTGGGGATATGCCTTAGAGACTGCAACTTATATTTTGAACTTGGTTCCTTCTAAGTCAGTACCTTACTCCCACAGAGCTGTGGATTGGGCGTAAGCCTAGTCTGAAACATGTTCGCATTTGGGGTAGTCCAGCACATGTGCTGAATGGGAAAGCAGATAAGTTGGAATCTCGTACAGAAGTACGCTTGTTTGTAGGCTATCCAAGAGGAACGAAAGGATGTTTATTTATAGTCCTAAGGATCAGAAGGTCATTGTTAGCACCAATGCCCGATTCTTAGAGGAAGACTACGTGATGACCATAAACCCACAAGTAGAGTTGTTCTAGAAGAACTGAGACGTGAGACACCAAGTACTTCAGTACCAATAGTACAAGAGGATGAACCACAAATAACTGCACAACGTGTCACAAATGTTACACCACAACCGATAGTGCCTCGTCGTAGTGGGAGGGTTGTGATACAACCTGATAGATATATATTCTTAGGAGAGTCATCAGACTTCGTCCCTGAGGAACAAGATTATATCCCTGTACCTACAATGAAGCACTCCAAGATAAAGATGCAGAGTCTTGGCAAAAAGTAATGATATCTGAAATAGAATCTATGGATTCTAATCAGGTCTGGGAGCTTGTAGAACCACCCGTTGGTGTAAAAGCCATTGGATGCAAGTAGGTCTATAAGAGAAAAAGAGGATCAGACGGTAAGGTTGAAACCTTTAAAGCTCGGCTTGTAGCAAAAGGTTTTACTCAAAGAGAGGGTATCGATTATGAGGAAACCTTTTCTCCTATAGCCATGCTTAAGTCTATTCGGATTCTTTTATCTATTGCAGCTCATCTCGATTATGAGATTTGGCAAATGGATGTCAAGACAGCTTTCCTTAATGGAAGTCTTGAGGAAGACATCTATATGAAGCAACCAGACGGGTTCATTGAAAAGGGACAGGAGCATCTTGTTTGTAAGCTCAAAAAGTCCATTTATGGACTTAAGTAAGCTTCCAGATCTTGGAACATCTGTTTTGATCAGGTGATAAAATTCTGTGGATTTGATCAATGTCAGGATGAATCATGTGTATACAGAAAGTGTGACGGAAACGTGGTGGTGTTCCTAGTACTTTATGTGGATGACATCTTGCTCATTGGAAACAATATGAAGGTATTATCTAATGTAAGGGTATGGTTATCCAAATAGTTTGATATGAAGGACTTGGGAGAAGTAGGTCACATCCTTGGGATCAAAGTTCTACGAGATTGCAAGAAAAGGATGTTGGGCTTATCCCAAGCTTCCTATATTGATACTGTACTAACTCGTTTTAGTATGCAAAATTCTAAAAAGGTTTCTTACCTTTTAGACATGGAATTGCTCTATCAAAGGAGCAGTGTCCGAGGACACCTAAAGAGATAGAGAACATAAAGGCAGTTCCTTATGCTTCAGCAGTAGGAAGCTTAATATATGCAATGCTATGTACGAGACCAGACATCTATTTTACCGTAGGCATGGTCAGCAGATATCAGTCTAACCCAGGACAAGAGCACTGGACTGCCGTAAAGCATATTTTGAAGTACCTGAAAAGGACTAAAGAGTATATGCTAGTTTACTAGGCAGATAGTTTAGTTCCCTTGGGGTATACAGACTCAGATTTTCAGTCAGATAAGCCAGGAAATCTACCTCAGGTTATGTGTTTACTTTGGAGGTGGAGCCATTGTGTGGAGAAGTATCAAGCAAAAATGTATTGCTGATTCCACCATAGAAGCCGAGTATGTGGCAGCCTCTGAGGCAGCCAAAGAAGCGGTTTGGCTCAGAAACTTTCTGTTGGACTTGGATGTGGTACCTAGTTTGCCTAAGTCTATTACACTTTATTGTGATAATAGTGGTGCAGTGGCAAACTCGAAGGAACCACGAGCCCATACAGGCAACACATTGAGCGTAAGTACCACCTGATACGAGATTTCGTAAAGAAAGGAAAAGTTGATGTGATCAAGATAGCATCAGCCGACAACCTAGCTGATCCCTTTACAAAGAGCTTACCAGCTAAGGCTTTTGACAGTCATATTGAGGGAATGGGAGTCAGATGTGTAGCAGCATGGCTTTAAGTATAAGTGGGAGATTTGTAACAGTATACTGAAAAGCAATGCTTTGAGTATAAGTAGGAGATTGTTAGGGTTATATACTAAAAGCATCACTTTTGTAGTAACCTTATTTCCTTAAATTTTGAATGAGAATCATATGGGCAAATGTTTGCATATTGTATTTGTTGCAAGTGTTAATGCAAATGTCTGATATTCTATATTATAGATAATATGGTGTGTGGTGTCACACAGAAGATCATATTATCAGTTTTCTATGGAGTATATAAATAGTTCACAACCTAGATGGACTTGGACAATCTATTGGAAAGGTTGTAGTGTAATCTGGTATTAGTCTATCTTGACTATAGGCTTACACTAGTACACTTTGTGTGTATTGAACAGGACCACTTGAGGTTGTTCTCTTTGTACTGACTACATAAGAGAACAAACCTCTGTTATTATGGATGCTTGTACTCTTAATCCGGATATAATAACGGACATGTATATGCAATGTACATTACTTTGACTCATAAAAGAGTGAGATTCATTATAGATCAATAACCTCTATGAATTGGGTAATAACATTGTATGTATGACGGGCTGTTGATTATAAATAGAATCCATGTCCCGATACATCGGGTTGATGATGTCCTCTTAAGGAGCTCATAAGGATTGTCATGTAATCCCTGCAGGTGGATTATCCGACATGACAAATAAAGTTGAGTGGTACTACTTAAGGATAAAAGATGTCGAATCAATATAGTTGTCAGTAACTTAATTTGATCGACGGACATACGATATCTTAACATAGGAAGCCAAACGAGCATATAATAAAAGGAGCCCACACATAATTTGGGATTAGGGAGGTAGTGCAACAATAGCTCATTAGTGGACCGAGCTATTGTTAATGGGCCTGGATTGTATATTCGGACTGAACATGGGATATCCAGATCCGTTAGGAGACCTAACCCTAATTTCTCCTCATGGTCCCTGCCGTAGCCTATATATCCTCTATTCTCTGGCCGCCAGATTACTGATCAGAAATCTAATATTTTCTATAAATTCGTGATTCACGTAAGGAGAAAAAGAGAGTGCTGCCAAGGAGAAGAAAAGTTGGAAGATCGTCGCCCATACGACGTCCAACTCGAGGAAGGAATACCTGCAGAAGATCTTGGGGTCGTCCGCTCGAGATTGCTAGGAATTACTTGTCTCCTTTCCGCCGCAGGTATAATTCGTGAACCCTAGTTTCTGCCGATGAAGGGTTAGAACACGTATTAGATCTGTTTAACTTTCTATCGATCAATACGCACACCAAAGGAAGGGTCCTGGGAATCCCCAATTCCATCACCTAGCACTCTGCAATTTCTCAAGTTGGCACCATAGCCGTTCAATTGCTGTATACGGGAACCAAATTGCTGACATCCTTTTGCGCTTGGCTGCATCAGCCGGCCTCTGTATGTGAAAGCACCAATGAGTCCAGTAGACAAGATGGTATCAAAATAAGAGGTAATAGTTTTAGTAGATAAGTTTACCAAAGACGTAGAGGATTGTAGATACTCGAGCAACAAATTTATTGCTTCGACATGTCGACCATAGTCTATGTAAAATTGGAATAAGGTTGCAGGATCTGGTTCTTGGCCAGTCATCCCCCAGGATATTGCTCCCCGTCCACCCTAGATGAACAAGAGACACGTTCCTATAATCATGTCTACTTATTCAAATAACAAAGGAGATTAAGAACACAAAAGTTATTCAACTAATATTTGCAAAATTTGTATGTTAACTCCTGAAACCATTTTTTTTCTTCAGTAATGAACCAAAATTTGTCCTTCAATTATTCAACTATAGCCCCCCATCCTCTTTGGAGACCCCGACAGGACCATAGAGCCCAATCTCCAAGCCAACTGTGACATGGCTCCGACGATCCCGACTTCTGCAGGCTAGTCATCTGCAACCTCCAGGACCTCCAGAGCTTCATCTTTCCCTGTATCCAATTCTAGAGGACCTTCCTTGATGGAGATTCGACCTCATCGTCCATCTCCACAACATTGAAAGACACCATCTCTTTTAGGTTGGCGGTAGCACTACCACTACCTCCATAGACACGGCAGCCACCATCATCATCATCATCACCATCACCTACCACTCCTCTTCTCTTCTCAAACCCAAACCCAAACCCAAACCCATGTACATGGATGCCATTAGCCTTGATGAGACAGAGTACCACTTCCGGCCCAGCCGGAGGTGGAGACGAAGAAAGGAAAACGACGGAGGGACGAATTTTTTTTTACCATGGCCATCTCGTGATGGAAAGGGATAACGATATGGAGAGGTACGACACTGGCGGTGTACACCCGCTCCACCACCTTGGTGCGATTGTCATCGTCGAACACGTACTCGTCCTACCCAAAAGCCTCCACCACCGGTGAGAACTCCTCAGCCGACCTAACAGCGAACCCCTCAGCAGAACCGTACCGTGCTTCCCGAGCAGCTCTGAGAGCCGGACCCTCTCCTCCGCCACCAACTTAACAAGCTCGTCGCATGAGTTCCGTCCGCTCTCATAGGAAGGAAGCAGTATCTTCGAGAAGACCCTCCATGGAACTCTCGTTTCTTCTCGATGTGTCCTTACGTGAACCCCATCTAATTGATCTTCTCTGTGTTGTTCGTTCCTTCCTTCCTTCTCTGTGTTGTTCGGGGACAGCATCTCAAAAATTATTTCTAGAGAAGAAGTTTTTTTAAGAAGAATACCTTAGGTTTCCAGGGAGTTCCAGCGAAAGGGGGAGAGATTTCCAGTCGAAGGGGGGAGGGGGTTGAGTGAAAGAAAAGAGGTGGAGAAAGAATTTTTTGATTGGGTTCCAGGAGGAGGGGAGAAGAAGTTTTGAGAGGAAAAAAATAAGATGGAGGAAGAAAAGTTTTGATGGAATTTTCAGCGACAGGGGTCACGAATTTGGGAAAAATTACTAGGAGTCTAATTTGGAGCCAAAAATTTCAACTAAATTTGAATGCCAAATAACATATTCAATCTGTCATATCTAAACCTCATATTTGGTGAAATATATTTTGATATTAAACAACAGTTTTAATCCGTCAAAAATATAATGACAGTTTTAATACGTCATTTCTAGACAACTCTAACTGTCGCAAATCGTCTGTTTTGGTATAGTGAGCACGAAAGATACTCGCGCGCATGGCCCAGGGATTAGGTCTGGCGTCTTGGTGAACGAGAGCGGTGCCAGATCTGCTGCATCCGGCCACGTAGTGGCGGTATAGCAGCGGCCAGGCATGGGATGGGCTTTGTGGAGGGGCACGGAGTGGAGGCTCGTGATCAGTCGGTTCGCCATGTGGCGGGGAGGTCGAGGGAAGTTGAAGGACGCGTGGTTTTACTAGAGCACTGGCGGGGATGGCTAGCCGTTGTGGACCTGGATTTGGCTGCAGTGACACAGGCGGGGAGAGTTGGGTCGGTCGTGGGTGTGCTGTTGGTTTTTGGTTTTGTTGTGTCGATTGGTCGTGTGTTTAGGAGCAAGGCGACGGTGATATGCTGGCCAAGTGTGGCCGAGGTGGTGGTGGTGGTTTCGAGGAAACAGTGGTGGTGAGAGGAGGTAATTTTGGTCGAATGGGTGGCTAGGGTTGGCATTCGTTATGGCCGAGAATGAAGGTGACTCGGGGATAGTGGGCGGTGGCTTATCGAAAACAAGAGATGGTGGTGTTGATGAAGAGGGTGGCTATCGGCCAAGTTGGTGGCCGCGATTTGGAATTGGGGGTCTGGGAGTGACATGAGGTGTGGTCGTGGTACTCAGGGGAGGAGCACGGATGGGGCTTTGTGCGGTCACGGCTAAGAGGATAGGGCTGCCAGGAAGCTCGATAAGGGATCGCATGTCCGGAATTGTCTGACATGACAAAGATATTGTAATTGTAATAATAAGGATGTAAAACCCCTAAATTTTTGGAATTTTTTATTATTTAATTGCCTTAAATATGATTTTATGGAATTTATGAGTAGTTTTAAATTAATTTTTATTTAAATATGACCTTAGCCATTGTTGAGTTTTGGAGCACAAGACGGCTAGGATTTGTGGCACAGAAGAGGTAGCAGTATGCCTTGACTAGTGTATTAGCTATACTAGTGGAGGTCTGGTCATAGTTATGTCCAAACTAGGAAAAAGGGCCAAGTTGTAAATCATTTAGTTAGGTATTATTTAATATATTAATTTTGTTAGATGACCCGGTTGGACCAAATCAGCCGAACTGGACCTAATCCAATACCAAGCCCATGTAGGCCGGTAGTTGACCAAAGATGGCCATGTAGGCGTATTTTATATATGAACAAATATTTCATAAATTAATTTAGAACTTGATGTATAATTATTATTTATTTTATCCTAGTACAAAAATTCGTATTTTTATTATTAATAGGTGCTTGTCAGTAATTATACAATTTTCGGGACTCGAATAAAAGGGTAGTATAAGTTTACTATACTGAGTAATTCTTTTATTATTTCATTATTATTAAAGTGATTTTTGTGATTAAATAATCATAATTAGTAGATATTATCATTTTTGATTTTATGGCTAATTGAATTAATATGCATATGTACATATATTTAAATAGACTAAATATAGGATAAAATATTATGATTTTTTTTAGATTTATTTGTGTGTATTTAGATATATATAAGAATATATCATATTTAGATATTAGATATACATATTTAGATATATATAAAGATATATAGGGTTTTTTTTAAAAATATTTGTGAACAGTGCTGTAAGCACTGTTTATCTCCTTCCTAATCCGCGCCCGAGCCCTGTGGCCGATTATTTTTTTTAAATTTTCGGATTCAAACCCAACTCAAATCCCAACCAAATCTTATCAAACCTCTTCCCTATTGAATCCTTTCTAAATTCTCTTCCAATCTAACTAAATCCTACTCGAATTCGGGTGTTGTATCGATCAAAATTAAGATTTTAAATCGCGCAAAAGCAGACTCTATAGTCGTATATATATACCAAAATATCGATCAAACCCACCCTTAGAATTTTGAAACTCTCTACATGACTATACCCCGACGCCCTGCGAGCACCTTCGACCATCTACGGACGCGCGCCACCGGCCGGGCTGTCGCGCCGCACGCGCCGGGATCAACAGCCACGAACAGCAGTAGTAGTAATTGACCCCACTTCGTCGCAACCGTTCTCCCTCTACGCTTGATCTTTTCCCGCATCGATTTTGCAGGAACAAAACTAAACTATACCCCTTCATCCCTGTATGTTAATATCAAATTAAATTGAATCAAAATCACGTTAGAAATCGATCCGAAATAGACGAAAAATTGTCTCAAACGAGACAGAAATTCGATCCCAATGACCCAAATTGGAAGCCAATTTTACACCAATCCAAGGCAGATTTTCAAAATCTATTTGAAGAGTTTTATAGACTACATAAGCATGATTTAAAACCTACTTTTACTTTTATTTCTCATTGTTTAGACAGTAAGAAAGGTTGATTCAAAAATCGAGAAAAACCTTGTAAAAAACAGTATTTAAAATTATAAAATTAACTGATACGGCATGTGTTCCGTCAAACCGTACGACGTGGCCGCACACTGTACGCATCGAAAGGCGCGTATGGATGTTGCCGACGTGTGGAAATTGACGGGGCTCGATTTCGTTGCGTGTGCGCGACGAAATCAGTACGTATCCGTCAAGATACCCCCGTATCAACGTTTTGCAAACTTGGCCATAACTTTGTGCACGTTCGTCAAATCGAGACGAAACTTGCACCAACAGGTCCGAATCGAAATTTTGGTCCTGTATGCCAAGTTTGGTCCGATTCTAAGAAGGTTGATCGGAATGCCAAAATTGGCGGGCCCGCGATCCGATCCAACGGACAATTTTGTGCACGGCTCATCGGAATCCAAAATTGGACATACCGTTGGGTTCGTCATCACAAACCAAATCCGTAGACATGTAGTTTGACGACTTTAGAGGCCTTAGATACTGGCATGCATTTCGGTGCAAAGTGGGTCCAACGGCGGACATCGTTTTGACCCGAAATTATGATTTTGCCCCTTTCCAGAATTGGACTTTTGGACAGGCGTTTCCTAGGTATATCTTCTTCACCGAGATCATTTTTGATGTTTGTTTCAGCATTCGGGAACGTTTACAGAGGTTCCACTCTTGTAGCTTCTTCTCACTTCCCGATTTCATCTACTGGGCATCGTCAAAACACCTTCCAAGCACCAGGCAAGTATACCTTGCTGTGATTTCAGATTATGCATATTGATTTCAGTATGTTTACTTATTTATTTTCTATTCATTTGTTTAAACTGCACGTCCAAGTCACACTTGGGTGCAAGCGACTATATTAGTCGTTCTTTTCGTTTCTTTTCTTTATTTATGCATATCTACCTGGAGTTAAGAGACGACCTCATGTATATGAAGTATTCTGTACTTCATTGGCCCTGACACTTGTGTATCACGAGTCACGAGTCTCATATAGATCTCGGACGTACGTATCGACTGGCCATCGGTGCGCACATGCCGTGCGATAGGCAATAACTGCTAAATAGTTATGGTTGTCTAGAAGACTTAGCAGTTATTAGGAATGTCGTGATGTGGACGCAGCACATGTAGTGCATGGGATGGGAGGCAGCTATTAGGCGTAGGGGCTTTCACTTATTTACTTTTGTCTAGATGCCCTTAGTGACTCAGTCGAGTGCTAATGGGTCGTGCATTTATTTTTCTCTAGCTGCCGTTAGTGACTCACCCAAGAACTAGTGGCCGTGCATTTATTTTTCTCTAGCTGCCCTTAGCTCTCACTCGAGTGCTAATGGGCCATGCATTTACTTTTCTCTAAACGCCACTAGTGCCTTGGTTGAAACGTTGACGCGCTGTGTTTCTAGCTTCGGAAGGCCCCTGTGTGGAACGTTGTCTTCAAATTGCATTTCACATAGATGGTTAGGCAGCCCAGTTGTTGTTTATATTTCAGTTATTGTAGCATGTTTTTATGTATCTTGTTACTTACCTCTGAGGACCTGGTGATCTCTCCAGGATTAGACGAGCAGGACTATCCCGATGAGTACGGTGCAGCATTGGATCCATCATACATCGGTGATGAGGCATCTCCTGCTTATACTTAGTTTTGATTCTTTATTATCTGAGACCACGTATTGGACATCTTTTATCATCTTTCTTGCTATTTGAGGAGGTTGGACTCCACTTAGTTGAGACTATTTTTCCATAGCTGTATGGAGTGGGAATGTCCATCCGGCTATATTTTGACATCATTATTTATCTTATATGGACTTTATTATATTCTCTGTGTGTTCTATGGATGAGATTTAGTTAAATTATTGTGGCTTATCATGTATCATTATTACAGCTTATGTACCAATACGGGGATTACCATATATTGATGTATTCTTCGTATAAGTACAGCTGGCATGTACGTATTTCTAGTCCTACGTATTTTGGGACTGGGACGTTATATGTTTTTGTGGTGGCCCATGCAGGTCGAATAATATTGTTGGGTTACATGACTGTGCCCAACAAGCCTACAAACTAGGAATAGGATATAGAATCTCATCCACTACTACTACCTTCTTTGATCTCTACTCCATCTTCTTTTCCTATAAACTTATTGAATTCCTTTCAGCTTGAAATTGTTCTAACCAACTCTAAATTTTCGTGCCAATATAGGATGAATCTTCGTAGCGGTCTCACTACTCCCCTTGCCATTACTGACGGGAACCCTACTGCTCAAGAAGGACCAGTGGGTCAGCCACCCCTGTCCCCTACCACTCCAGCACCATCCGGACTGCAGCTTGTGATGACACCACCCACTACTCAGCAGCAATCCCCGGAGCCCCAAGTGGGACAGACAGGCCCCGAAAACCCTGTATCTCAAGAAGAGTACCTGCCACCCCCGCCACCCATCCTCCTCAGTTTCCACTATAGGTTCCACCCCCTATCTACCTCAATATCCACCTCCATATCCACCACAGCAGCCTCCACAGCATCCACCATCATATCCACCCCAGTATCCTCTGCAGTATCCGCCCCAATATCCTCCACACTACCCCCATCCATATCGTTCACATCCCCAGTAGTATGGACCACAGTTTGTGCCCCAGATGTCATACATGCTTCCGCAGCAGCCCATGCCTCAGGCTGGTGGGACTACTACAGATCAGATCCTCCAGAGCTTAGTGCAGGCTCAGATGCAACAGAGCGAGGCTATTAGGAGGAGTTTGGAGACAGCACTGACCCGAGCACCCGAAGCCTCTGTGGGTACCATCGAAGGGTTCCGTAACATAAATCCTCCAAACTTCAAGGGCACTGAAGATGTCATAGAAATTACCAATTGGCTGGTGAAGACAAAAAATCTTCTGAAGGCTTCGGAGTTATCCGCAGATTTATGGATGACGGCAGTGAAGTTACAGTTGGAAGGGAATGCTTATGATTGGTGGGCCGTAGAGGAGAGACGACTAGGGCTGGGTCAAATATGGAAGGAGTTCAAATAGCTATTCAATAAGAAGTATTTCTCTAACACTGCCAAGGACGCGCTTTATGACCAGTTCCTATACTTAGAGCAAGGAAGCATGGAAGTTGAAGAATACAATGCTGAGTTCAGTCGGTTGAGTCATTTTGCTCCCGGATTAGTTTCGACAGAGTTGGAGAAGACCAAACGATTTCATAGAGGCTTGAGCATAGAGCTGCAGAGATACACTAGTTCAGAGTCACGAGTTTCACAGGCGGCCGTCTTGGCAGAGGCTAGGACTCAGGAGACAATAAGCAAAAGGCACAAAGTCGACGATCAACAACCACAGTTGGACCAGCTAAAGTTGCTCAAGCAGGACCAGTAAGGCGACCCTAGCACACCAACAACATCAACCACAGAGGGCAAGACCATATCAGGTGCAGGAGAAGGTCATATGCCACTACTGTGGCAAGATGGGTCATGTTCAAGAGATTGCCGACGACGTCTAGGGCATTGCTTATCTTGTGGTTCTAGTCAGCATCTTGCCAAAGATTGTCTACGGCTGAGAACCACTGCAACGCAACAGACGGCAAGGCCAGCAGCAATTGAATATCCAAGGGGAAACCAAAATATGGGTCAAGCATTCATATGATAGCGACAGGGCCACCAAACCAAGGAGCCATAGAGACATGTACGACGTCTTAGTTAAATTTACAATTGCATGACCATGATCATAGAATGACTTAGAAATTTTACGATATAAACCTTGTTAGATATAGAAACATAAGGGTATCCTATATAGTTAGAAATCACACCAGTAACCCTTGGAAGCACCATAGATAGTTCCACTTCCTCGGTTTGCATGTCATCGTAGTGCCCTGCTAAAATGCAGAAGTGCGAGGACGACATACAACCGTATATCTCTTTTTGTACGAAAATCGTAACACGATCTTCGCGTTCTGTTCCTTCTCTATCTTGCTCTTCGTTTCCCTCGATCGTGCATTATTTCTAATTTCGAGGAGGAAATTCTAATAAGTTGGGTAGGATGTAAAACCCCTAAATTTTTGGAATTTTTTTTATTATTAATTGCCTTAAATATGATTTTATGGAATTTATGAGTAGTTTTAAATTAATTTTTATTTAAATATGACCTTAGCCATTGTTGAGTTTTGGTGCACAAGACGGCTAGGATTTGTGGCACAGAAGAGGTAGCAGTGAAAGAAAAGAGGGAGAAAGAATTTTTTGATTGGGTTCCAGGAGGAGGGGAGAAGAAGTTTTGAGAGGAAAAAATAAGATGGAGGAAGAAAAGTTTTGATGGAATTTTCAGCGACAGGGGTCACGAATTTGGGAAAAAATTACTAGGAGTCTAATTTGGAGCCAAAAATTTCAACTAAATTTGAATGCCAAATGACATATTCAATCTGTCATATCTAAACCTCATATTTGGTGAAATATATTTTGATATTAAACAACAGTTTTAATCCGTCAAAATATAATGACAGTTTTAATACGTCATTTCTAGACAACTTTAACTGTCGCAAATCGTCTGTTTTTGTAGTGAGCGCGGAAGATGCGCGCCGCATGGCCCAGGGATTAGGGTCTGGCGTCTTGGTGAACGAGAGCGGCGCCAGATCTGCTGCATCCGGCCACGTAGTGGCGGTATGGCAGCGGCCAGGAATGGGATGGGTTTGTGGAGGGGCACGGAGTGGAGGCTCGTGATCAGTCGGTTCGCCATACGGCGGGGAGGTCGAGGGAAGTTGAAGGACGCGTGGTTTCACTAGAGCACTGGCGGGGATGGCTAGCCATTGTGGACCTGGATTTGGCTGCAGTGACACAGGCGGGGAGAGTTGGGTCGGTCGTGGGTGTGCTGTTGGTTTTTGGTTTTGTGTTGTGTCGATTGGTCGTGTGTTTAGGAGCAAGGCGACGGTGATATCCTGGCCAAGTGTGGCCGAGGTGGTGGTGGTGGTTCCGAGGAAACAGTGGTGGCGAGAGGAGGTAATTTTGGTCGAATGGGTGGCTAGGGTTGGCATTCGTTATGGCCGAGAATAAAGGTGACTCGGGGATAGTGGGCGGTGGCTTATCGAAAACAAGAGATGGTGGTGTTGATGAAGAGGGTGGCTATCGGCCAAGTTGGTGGCCGCGATTTGGAATTGGGGGTCTGGGAGTCATGAGGTGTGGTCGTGGTACTCAGGGGAGGAGCACGGATGGGGCTTTGTGCGGTCACGGCTAAGAGGATAGGGCTGCCAGGAAGCTCGATAAGATTATGGTTAGGATTAGGGATCGCATGTCCGAAATTGTCTGACACGACAAAGATATTATAATTGTAATAAGAAATAAGGATGTAAAACCCCTAAATTTTTGGAATTTTTTTATTATTTATTGCCTTAAATATGATTTTATGGAATTTATGAGTAGTTTTAAATTAATTTTTATTTAAATATGACCTTAGCCATTGTTGAGTTTTGGAACACAAGACGGCTAGGATTTGTGGCACAGAAGAGGTAGCAGTATGCCTTGACTAGTGTATTAGCTATATTAGTGGAGGTCTGGTCATAGTTATGTCCAAACTAGGAAAACGGGCCAAGTTGTAAATCATTTAGTTGGGTATTATATTTATATTGATTTTGTTATGACCCGGTTGGACCAAATCAGCCGAACTGGACCTAATCCAATACCAAGCCCATGTAGGCCGGTAGTTGACCAAAGATGGCCATGTAGGCGTATTTTATATATGAACAAATATTTCATAAATTAATTTAGAACTTGATTTATATTTTATTTTATCCTTGTACAAAAATTCGTATTTTTATTATTAAATAGGTGCTTGTCAGTAATTATACAATTTTCGGGACTCGAATAAAAGGGTAGTATAAGTTTACTATACTGAGTAATTTTTTATTATTTTATTATTATTAAAGTGATTTTTGATTAAATAATCATAATTATTAGTAGATATTATCATTTTTGATTTTATGGCTAATTGAATTAATTACATATGTACATATATTTAAATAGACTAAGTATATGGATAGATAATTTAGGATTTTTTTAGATTTATTTCTGTGTATTTAGGTATATATATAAGAATATACATATCTAGATATTAGATATATACATATTTAGATATATATAAATATATAGGTTTTTTTTTTTAAAAACATTTGTGAACAGTGCTGCAAGCACTGTTCATCTCCTTCCTAATCCGTGCCCGAGCCCTGTGGCTGATTATTTTTTTTAATTTTCGGATTCAAACCCAACTCAAATCCTAACCAAATCTTATCAAACCTCTTCCCTATTGAATCCTATCTAAATTCTCTTCTAATCTAACTAAATCCTACTCGAATTCGGGTGTTGTATCGATCAAAATTAAGATTTTAAATCGGGCAAAAACAGACTCTATAGTCGTTATATATACCAAAATATCGATCAACCCACCCTTAGAATTTTGAAACTCTCTACTTGACTATACCCCGACGCCCTGCGAGCACCTCCGACCATCTACGGACGCGCGCCACCGGCCGGGCTGTCGCGCCGCACGCGCCGGGATCAATAGCCACGAACAGCAGCAGGAGTAATCGACCCCACTTTGTCGCAACCGTTCTCCCTCTACGCTTGATCTTTTCTTGCATCGATTTTGTAGGTACAAAACTAAACTATACCCCTTCATCCCTGCATGTTAATATCAAATTAAAATGAATCAAACACGTTAGAAATCGATCCTAAGTAGACGAAAAACTGTCTCAAACAAGATAGAAATTCGATCCCAATGACCCAAGTTGGAAGCCGATTTTACACCAATCCAAGGCAGATTTTCAAAATCTATTTAAAGAGTTTTATAGGCTACATAAGCAGGATTTAAACCCTACTTTTACTTTTATTCCTCATTGTTTAGACAGTAAGAAAGGTTGATTCAAAAATCGAGAAAAAACTTGTAAAAAATAGTATTTAAAATTATAAAATTAACCGATACGGCGTGCGTCCGTCAAACCGGGCGACGTGGTTGTGTACTATATGCACAGAAAGACGCGTATGGATGTTGCCGATGTGTGGGAATTGACGGGGCTCGATTTTGTTGCGTGTGCGCGATGAAATCAGTGCGTATCCGTCAAGATACCCCCGTATCAACGTTTTGCAAACTTGGCCATAACTTTGTGCACGTTCGTCAAATCAAGACGAAACTTGTGCCAACAGGTCCGAATCGAAATTTTGGTCCTGTATGCCAAGTTTGGTCCGATTCTGAGAAGGTTGATCGGAATGCCAAAATTGGCGGGCCCGCGATCCGATCCAACGGGCAATTTTGTGCACGGCTCATCGGAATCCAAAATTGGACATACCGTTGGGTTCGTCTCCTCAAACCAATTTGTAGACATGTAGTTTGACGACTTTAGAGACTTTAGATACTGGCATGCGTTTGGGTGCAAAGCGGGTCCAACGGCGGACATCGTTTTGACCCGAAATTACGATTTTGCCCCTGTTCCAGAATTGTACTTTTGGACAGGTGTTTCCTAGGTATATCTTCTTCACCGAGATCATTTTTGATGTTTGTTTCAACATCTGGAAACGTTTACGGAGGTTCCACTCTTGTAGCTTCTTCTCACTTGCCGATTTCATCTACTGGGCATCGTCAAAACACCTTCCAACCACCAGGCAAGTATACCTTGCTATGATTTCTGATTATGCATATTGATTTTAGTATGTTTACTTATTATTTTCTATTCATTTGTTTAAACTGCGCGTCCAAGTCACACTTGGGTGCAAGCGACTATATTAGCCGTTCTTTCGTTTCTTTTCTTTATTTATCCATATCTACCTAGAGTTAAGAGACGACCTCATGTGTATGAAGTATTCTAACTTTATTGGCCCTGACACTTGTGTATCACGAGTCACGAGTCTCATATAGATTGTACACCCAGTTTTCCAGATGAGGGTATTTTTGAAATTTTGTAATTATAATTATTATTGGTATTTATTTCACATGGTAATTTTTGGGTTATTTTCAATTATTTTTAAACTATTTAAAAACTGGTTTAGGTCATGACTTGTGATTTTGATGTGCTGCTGGTGAAACCTGAGAGACTGCATGACCTAGAGCCTAACCACGTCATTAAGATGATTTAATTGTTATTTTTAGCCTAGGGGTATTTTGGTCATTTGACTTATTTGATTTATTTGGTGATTTGTTGATTTGGTGAGTTCTAGGTTGACTTGACTTATTGAGACCTAGTGAGCTAGCCTAGAAGCTAACCCTAGTCATGGTGACCCTAGCCTAACTTAGGTTAACCTACATTTAGTCATTAGAAACTAATTTTGGGATGAGGGGACTTGGTTTAGTGGATTTAAGTCATAGTTCATAGTTTCATGAAATGGCTTATGGCTAAGTGATTTAATTTGATCAAGACTTGGCCCATGGCCCATAACTAGAAGCCCTAACCCTAACTAAACCCTAAATGACCAGCCATAGGGATCCCCACCCTATAAAAACACTTATTTCCTAGGGCTTGCCTCCTTCTTTCATTCATTCAACATTGGAGAAGGAAAGGTATTGTCCCTCTTGCAAAAATCCCATAAATCCATTTTAATTCCTTTTTGATCCTAGTTTCTTGCATTAGAACCTAACACTCCCCTATTTTCTGATTTCTGAGTTAAATCCCAGCTTTGGAACAATTTGGAGCATTTGGCACCAAGAGGAAGAATCCCCCATTTGAGGCTTTTCCAAGCTTTTTGCACCTATAGGTAAAACTCTCCAAATTGATTCAAACTTCAGTTTTCTTTGCATGTAGGGCTAGATCTAGGAGTCCCCTAGGTGTCCCTGAAATTTGGGTGATTTTCGTGTCCGTTTGGTGTCCGTATCGGACACGTGTCGTATTGTATGTTAAGTGTTTGATGTAATGCCTCAATGAACTTTTTGTTCTCCATTTTCAAAACAAATTATATATTTGAAAGCTCCTGATGTGTGGAATATATTTTGTGAAGACTGATTAGATTTTTATAGTTTTTCGTGTCCAAATCGGACACGCACCACGTGCACGACACAGTGCACAGGCACCGTGCGGCTGCCCTGCTGCTCGACCTTGATTGCGGACACGACACGCAATGTTTTGACACCAATTTTGTGGACACTTCCCTCTAGTGACTGACACGACACTTGTAAAATTTCACGCGACCTTGTTATGTGTGCACGAAGAAAACGCACGCGCACTGATTTTTCACACACTGTGCACACAGGAAATTGTTCACTGATACGCACTGTTTTCTTTGGACACGACTCACGTGGACACAATACAGACACGTGTACACGAACACCTAGACCTACTCTAACTCTAGACACGTGCACGACACTTGTGGGTTCGTGTGTCGTATCCTTTGTGGCTCGACACACGTGCACGAGACAGTGCTTGCACTGTCTCTGACACTGTGTTCAGTGGCTCTTGGACACTTCGTGTCCCAATTTATGGACACAAGGGACTCTCCTTGGACACGAAGGACACGTCCCAATGTCTGTGCACCCTCTGACATGTGTTGTATGTTGATTTGAATGTTTGATTTCAATTTGCATTTCTCCTTTTATTTTTCTGATACCAGTGCAGTGCACAGTAGTTCTCTGTGTTTAAATTGGTTTTAAATTTAGAATTAATGGTTAATATAATGTTAATATGTAAACATGTGTGTTATATTGGGTTTTTGCCTCTGGGAACAAGGTGATGTTCAATTGATTGTTATTTGGGTTTTTCCAATGCCATTTGATATCAAACTGATTTTTTTTAACTGTTAACCATAACTGAAATCTGAGAAGTGAAGTTAGGGAACCTTGTTTACTGTTATTGAATGTTTTCCTGAGATTTGAAATGAATTGTAAAGTCTGACTTGAACTTGGTATTGTTTTTGGATAGGTTTTAGAGTTAGACTTTGGGTACCTTGGGTTGATATGCACAGGTATGGATGTTATGGTTAGACTGAAATGTAGGTTTCAGAGTTGTGAATGTCAGGTTGGAAGGTTGTGTGGTTTAGCCATGGTTGGCTTGCCCTGCCGTTAGGTTGCAGCAGCCATGGTTGGCCTGGTTTGGATTGCTTTGCAGCAAGTAGGCTATGCCATGGCTTTGCCTGTGCACTATATTGCTCTGCACACACTCTTTACACTTGGCATGCTGTTACATTTCTTGACACACACCACTGCTGCACATTGCAGGTCACTACACTTGGCATTGAACACACACAACACACATTTTGATTCCACACACTTATGTTATACACACACACACATGGTCTGTTTTTTCTGAATTTGAAATTAGATTTGTGGATTAGTTTTTATAGTTAGGCTTGATGTTGGCTTGATGTTAGGTAGGTGTCAGTAGAGCAGTAGGCAGGCCCTTGAGTGCCTTGGCTTGGCCAGGTTTGGGTTGGCATTGCATTGGCAGCAGCTTGCAAGTGTAATACATGTGCAGGAATAGCTTGGCATTGCACAGCAGGTTGCTTGCCTGGGCTGCATTGGCAGTAGCCTTGGCCTGTTTTGTCTTGCCTTTGCTTACTTTGTTTTGATTTAGCTTGGCTTTGCCCCTGCATTTTATTTCAGCTGCTGCAGTGGCTTGGTTGGCATTGCATTGGCAGCAGGCAATGCCTTGCCTTGATTTCCCTGCCTTAGGTTGCAATGCAACATGGTTGCAGCAGCTTGCAAATGCATGTGCAGGCTGGGGACCTGTACAGGCAGGAGGCATGTTGTGTGAATCATTGTGTGGGTGATGTGTCCTAGGTAAGGCCATGTATGGCTCTTTGTGAGAGAGTCTATGTGAAGGTTTTGGGAGAAGGAAGTTAGTGTCCCATTGAGGGTATGTGGTTATGAGTATACCTAGATATAGAGGATTAGCTATATATGTAAATAAGTTATATTATATGGATATGTGAGAATGCAAATTGACAAGTTAGTATTCCCTAAATGAGTGTATCTTAGGTATATTCATAGTGTGTAGGAAATGCTTCATGAATGGGTATATACATGGGAGAGTTATATAAGTCTAGGACTAATAGTGTGAGTTGTTGTTGGAGAGTTCACTTATAGTATATATATTATATAGATGTGATATGGATTAGTTGATATTGTATTTATATAGGTATAGATATGTGATACATAGGCTATGTATGCCTAGGGCTATAGACTTTGGGTTGTATATACATTGTTATGTATATAGAATATAGTGTTAAAGTATCCTAGTTATACTAGTATATGATTGGTGTCAAGATAGCCTTAGATAGAGTTTGACCAAACTCTAGATAGTTGACCCAGGGTTGACCAAGTTTGACTTGGACCTAGTTTGACCTAGATAGTTGACCAGGGTTGACTTAGAGTTGACTTTGACCTAGATTGGCTTAGAGATCATGTAGATTGCATCACAAACTTCATTTGTCTTATTTTAAGCATATTATAACCTGTACTGCTCTATCTAGGACATTGTGACTCTGGTGCAGACATCTGACATTACACCACTCTTTTCAGAGTATCAGGCGAGTACATTCTCTGATAGTTCTCTCATTTATTTGTCAATTGCTGTATTTCAGTTCTAGTTAGCTGTATGTGATTCTCTGTTACAAACACGTACTATTATTCTGGATTCATCTATACGACACACATTTAGTTCTGGCCTCATTTACTGGTATAATCGTTCCGGCTTCTATTACTGGAATCATTTACTGGAATCACCCCGGAATCATTTACTGGTATCATTGTACTTGGCTGGACTCATCTTGAATCATTGTGTCGGAATTTCTGGATTCACTTGCTGGGAGGGGAACTACTAGAGTAAGACATGTAGACATACCCCATTACTGGAATCACCCCTACTGGAATCTACTGGAATGATAGCCATCTCACACTCGGCCAGGTGTGTGATGTGCCGGATTTACCCATAGCCGTTACATGTCGATCTCGGTATTTTAAAACACACTGCTAGAGTATAGGCTGGACTCACCCTAGAATCATTGATCACTATGACTGGAATCGTCCCTTGCTGGATTCATCTCGTATAAGATTCATCCTGTACTGGACTTACATTGGAGTTACACTGGTCTACCTTGTTGCCTGGACTTTATATCATATTACCCTGGTTCAGCTAGTTCTATTTTTACAGTCTTCATTGCTATGATTCTTCTCTTGTTTAGTATTTACTTTCCTTGCACTTTATCTGTCTTTCTTACCATCACCTGAATATAAACTGCTAATTTCATCAATACAACTGTCTATAACTGCTCTATAGTTCTCTGTCATTTACTTGGGTTTTCTAGATGAGATGTGCTCATTCCTGTCCTGACTGGACCTGTTGAAATTTTACAGATGATTGCCCTGAGGACACATGCCCTACATTTTACTGAGGAGATGGCTTAGCTACCTATGGCCCCGACACTCGGGAGTGATCGGGATTTAGTCTAGTAGACCTTGCATTTATTTTCATTTAGAGCTTGTTGTATAGAGATTTGAGACTTGAGATGTATTTGAGATTATTCAGATGTTATTATTATTTCAGTATTAGTTTTGTCTTCAAATTCTTAGTTACAATTCTATGTTATCTTATCGTGCTTAGACTGTGATTGAGATACACCTTATCTTATACTTGTTCTCCGTTCGGAGATGATCATGATGAGTACATTATATACTGCATGAGTTGATGGTCAGTTAGAGACTTAGAACATCGTTCTACCGCCGACACTGCGGCGTAGGCTGGGCGCTGTTACGTACTCGTACCCTTACAGTGGGTGCGGGTCGTGACACGTTTTTAGTGGTGGCCCATGCAGGGTCGAGAGTCGCATTAGTGCGATATCGTAGTAGTACGGTGACTTAGTTGTACTGCTGCGAGCCTGTGTTAGGACTGAGAGATAGGCTTTACCAGAGAGGCACTCAATCACAGTTAGGAAAAATTTCTGCCTTAATCATGCCATCTACATATCGTACTGATTTGCCTTCTTGAAATAACTGTCCTCCTTTGATATATCGATTCCTGCTCAGTATTGACTTCCTTGTTCGATCTGTCTTCAGGATGGTGGAGATACGATCACATCGCTCTGGTGCAGCAGTTGCTGTAGAGGGGACTGCTACCTCTCAGCCAGATCAGCAGGGTCAGGAGGTTGCTGCTCTTGCTACCTCTGCCCATATTGAGACTTCAGCAGCAGCAGCAGCAGAGGGTGTGCCTCCACCAGCTCAGGGGCAGGACCCAGTCATCCCAGAGATGGAGTTCCAGCAGCCGCCGCCTACAGGACACGTGGATGCGGCACAGATGTTCGCTTATTTCCAGCAGTTTATGGACCGACAGCAGGCCCGACAGGACCGAGGCATGGAGTTGGTCCTGACGACAGTCGCAAACCCGACCAGTGATACAGCAGCCGAAGACACCGGGAATCGAGCAGTTTCAGAAGATGAGCCCCAGAGACTTCTTGGGGACAGAGGGGATTATATATGCTGACGAGTGGATCGAGCATCTGGAGGAGATCTTCCGCTTGGCCAGGATTCCAGCAGATCTCCAGATAGAGGCTGCAGCTAGCCGGATGCGAGATCTTGCTCGCACCTGGTATCAGTCGGACCCCAGGGTGGGGGTACCAGGGCAGACTTGGGAGCAGTTCAGGGGCTTCTTCAAGAAGAAGTTCTTCCCAGATTCAGCAGTCAGAGCCTTGGAGACGCAGTTTGAGAACTTGGTCCAGGGGAGCCTCTCAGTAGAGGAGTATGCGGGAGAGTTTGGCCGTCTTGGCAGGTTTGTTGAGGGGTTGAGCGAGACGGCGAAGGCCCAGAGGTTCCGGAAGGGTCTGGTCAAGGAGGTCAAGTCCCTGACCAAGGGGAACAGAGATGCTACTTTTGAGGAGATCTTGACGGGAGCCTTATTGGCAGAGGATGATCTTGAGCTTAGGCTCAAGAGGGGACGGGACGCTCACGGTACCAGCAGCAGCGGAGGCCAGGCCAAGAGGCCTCATGTGCAGACTCAGCAGACGCAGGCACCAGTGGGAGTTCAGCAGGTGCAGCATCAGTATCGGGGTCAGGACCCGAAGGCGATCAGTTGTTCCTACTGCAAGAAGCCGGGACACATCTGGGAGCAGTGCAGGAAGAGGTTGAGGGTTTGCTATTTCTGTGGGTCAGCTGCCCACCAGAAGATAGATTGTCCCATTGCACCTCCTTTTGAGGGGGCTAGGCCACCTGTAGCTCAGCACCAGAGGGGTGGAGCTTTTTCGATGGCAGCCGAGGAGACTGACATCGCAGGTGATGGATTAGCAGGTTTGACCTTCTTGTTCTTCCTCCCCACTTCCATGTGTGATTTCCCTTAGTACCTGCTAGGATATTTCTTGTGATTGCTAGATAGTGTAGCTACCCTGCTCGAGACTGTGGAATCACGACCAGTAGGATTGTATTGCTTCGACTTTGATTGCTTGGGGGTTTGACCTAGGAGAGGTGCGATCATCTTAATTTCGAGGACGAAATTTTTATAAGGTGGGTAGGATTGTAACACCCAGTTTTCCAAATGAGGGTATTTTTGAAATTTTGTAATTATAATTATTATTTATTGGTATTTATTTCACATGGTAATTTTTGGGTTATTTTCAATTATTTTTAAACTATTTAAAAACTGGTTTAGGTCATGACTTGTGATTTTGATGTGCTGCTGGTGAAACCTGAGAGACTGCATAACCTAGAGCCTAACCACGTCATTAAGATGATTTAATTATTATTTTTAGCCTAGGGGTATTTTGGTCATTTTGACTTATTTGATTTATTTGGTGATTTGTTGATTTGGTGAGTTCTAGGTTGACTTGACTTGTTGAGACCTAGTGAGCTAGCCTAGAAGCTAACCCTAGTCATGGTGACCCTAGCCTAACTTAGGTTAACCTACATTTAGTCATTAGAAACTAATTTTGGGATGAGGGGACTTGGTTTAGTGGATTTAAGTCATAGTTCATAGTTTCATGAAATGGCTTATGGCTAAGTGATTTAATTTGATCAAGACTTGGCCCATGGCCCATAACTAGAAGCCCTAACCCTAACTAAACCCTAAATGACCAGCCATAGGGATCCCCACCCTATAAAAACACTTATTTCCTAGGGCTTGTCTCCTTCTTTCATTCATTTCAACATTGGAGAAGGAAAGGTATTGTCCCTCTTGCAAAAATCCCCATAAATCCATTTTAATTCCTTTTTGATCCTAGTTTCTTGCATTAGAACCTAACACTCCCCTATTTTCTGATTTCTGAGTTAAATCCCAGCTTTGGAATAATTTGGAGCATTTGGCACCAAGAGGAAGAATCCCCCATTTGAGGCTTTTCCAAGCTTTTTGCACCTATAGGTAAAACTCTCCAAATTGATTCAAACTTCAGTTTTCTTTGCATGTAGGGCTAGATCTAGGAGTCCCCTAGGTGTCCCTGAAATTTGGGTGATTTTCGTGTCCGTTTGGTGTCCGTATCGGACACGTGTCGTATTGTATGTTAAGTGTTTGATGTAATGCCTCAATGAACTTTTTGTTCTCCACTTTCAAAACAAATTATATATTTTGAAAGCTCCTGATGTGTGGAATATAGTGAAGACTGATTAGATTTTTATAGTTTTTTCGTGTCCAAATCGGACACGCACCACGTGCACGACACAGCGCACAGGCACCGTGCGGCTGCCCTGCTGCTCGACCGTGATTGCGGACACGACACGCAATGTTTTGACACCAAATTTTGTGGACACTTCCCTCTAGTGACTGACACGACACTTGTAAAATTTCACGCGACCTTGTTATGTGTGCACGAAGAAAACGCACGCGCACTGATTTTTTACACACTGTGCACACAGGAAATTGTTCACTGATACGCACTGTTTTCTTTGGACACGACTCACGTGGACACAATACAGACACGTGTACACGAACACCTAGACCTACTCTAACTCTAGACACGTGCACGACACTTGTGGGTTCGTGTGTCGTGTCCTTTGTGGCTCGACACACGTGCACGAGACAGTGCATTGCACTGTCTCTGACACTGTGTTCAGTGGCTCTTGGACACTTCGTGTCCCAATTTATGGACACAAGGGACTCTCCTTGGACACGAAGGACACGTCCCAATGTCTGTGCACCCTCTGACATGTGTTGTATGTTGATTTGAATGTTTGATTTCAATTTGCATTTCTCCTTTTATTTTTCTGATACCAGTGCAGTGCACAGTAGTTCTCTGTGTTTAAATTGGTTTTAAATTTAGAATTAATGGTTAATATAATATTGTTAATATGTAAACATGTGTGTTATATTTGGTTTTTGCCTCTGGGAACAAGGTGATGTTCAATTGATTGTTATTTGGGTTTTTCCAATGCCATTTGATATCAAACTGATTTTTCTTTAACTGTTAACCATAACTGAAATCTGAGAAGTGAAGTTAGGGAACCTTGTTTACTGTTATTGAATGTTTTCCTGAGATTTGAAATGAATTGTAAAGTCTGACTTGAACTTGGTATTGTTTTTGGATAGGTTTTAGAGTTAGACTTTGGGTACCTTGGGTTGATATGCACAGGTATGGATGTTATGGTTAGACTGAAATGTAGGTTTCAGAGTTGTGAATGTCAGGTTGGAAGGTTGTGTGGTTTAGCCATGGTTGGCTTGCCCTGCCTTAGGTTGCAGCAGCCATGGTTGGCCTGGTTTGGATTGCTTTGCAGCAAGTAGGCTATGCCATGGCTTTGCCTGTGCACTATATTGCTCTGCACACACTCTTTACACTTGGCATGTTGTTACATTTCTTGACACACACTACTGCTGCACATTGCAGGTCACTACACTTGGCATTGAACACACACAACACACATTTTGATTCCACACACTTATGTTATACACACACACACATGGTCTATTTTTTCTGAGAATTTGAAATTAGATTTGTGGATTAGTTTTTATAGTTAGGCTTGATGTTGGCTTGATGTTAGGTAGGTGTCAGTAGAGCAGTAGGCAGGCCCTTGAGTGCCTTGGCTTGGCCAGGTTTGGGTTGGCATTGCATTGGCAGCAGCTTGCAAGTGTAATACATGTGCAGGAATGGCTTGGCATTGCACAGCAGGTTGCTTGCCTGGGCTGCATTGGCAGTAGCCTTGGCCTGTTTTGTCTTGCCTTTGCTTGCTTTGTTTTGATTTGGCTTGGCTTTGCCCTGCATTTCATTTCAGCTGCTGCAGTGGCTTGGTTGGCATTGCATTGGCAGCAGGCAATGCCTTGCCTTGATTTCCCTGCCTTAGGTTGCAATGCAACATGGTTGCAGCAGCTTGCAAATGCATGTGCAGGCTGGGGACCTGTACAGGCAGGAGGCATGTTGTGTGAATCATTGTGTGGGTGATGTGTCCTAGGTAAGGCCATGTATGGCTCTTTGTGAGAGAGTCTATGTGAAGGTTTTGGGAGAAGGAAGTTAGTGTCCCATTTGAGGGTATGTGGTTATGAGTATACCTAGATATAGAGGATTAGCTATATATGTAAATAAGTTATATTATATGGATATGTGAGAATGCAAATTGACAAGTTAGTATTCCCTAAATGAGTGTATCTTAGGTATATTCATAGTGTGTAGGAAATGCTTCATGAATGGGTATATACATGGGAGAGTTATATAAGTCTAGGACTAATAGTGTGAGTTGTTGTTGGAGAGTTCACTTATAGTATATATATTATATATAGATGTGATATGGATTAGTTGATATTGTATTTATATAGGTATAGATATGTGATACATAGGCTATGTATGCCTAGGGCTATAGACTTTGGGTTGTATATACATTGTTATGTATATAGAATATAGTGTTAAAGTATCCTAGTTATACTAGTATATGATTGGTGTCAAGATAGCCTTAGATAGAGTTTGACCAAACTCTAGATAGTTGACCCAGGGTTGACCAAGTTTGACTTGGACCTAGTTTGACCTAGATAGTTGACCAGGGTTGACTTAGAGTTGACTTTGACCTAGATTGGCTTAGAAATCATGTAGATTGCATCACAAACTTCATTTGTCTTATTTAAAGCATATTATAACCTGTACTGCTCTATCTAGGACATTGTGACTCTGGTGCAGACATCTGACATTACACCACTCTTTTCAGAGTATCAGGCGAGTACATTCTCTGATAGTTCTCTCATTTATTTGTCAATTGCTGTATTTCAGTTCTAGTTAGCTGTATGTGATTCTCTGTTACAAACACGTACTATTATTCTGGATTCATGTATACGACACACATTTAGTTCTGGCCTCATTTACTGGTATAATCGTTCCGGCTTCTATTACTGGAATCATTTACTGGAATCACCCCGGAATCATTTACTGGTATCATTGTACTTGGCTGGACTCATCTTGAATCATTGTGTCAGAATTTCTGGATTCACTTGCTGGGAGGGGAAATACTAGAGTAAGACATGTAGACATACCCCATTACTGGAATCACCCCTACTGGAATCTACTGGAATGATAGCCATCTCACACTCGGCCAGGTGTGTGATGTGCCGGATTTACCCATAGCCGTTTACATGTCGATCTCGGTATTTTAAAACACACTGCTAGAGTATAGGCTGGACTCACCCTGGAATCATTGATCACTATGACTGGAATCGTCCCTTGCTGGATTCATCTCGTATGAGATTCATCCTGTACTGGACTTACATTGGAGTTACACTGGTCTACCTTGTTGCCTGGACTTTATATCATATTACCCTGGTTCAGCTAGTTCTATTTTTACAGTCTTCATTGCTATGATTCTTCTCTTGTTTAGTATTTACTTTCCTTGCACTTTATCTGTCTTTCTTACCATCACCTGAATATAAACTACTAATTTCATCAATACAACTGTCTATAACTGCTCTATAGTTCTCTGTCATTTACTTGGATTTTCTAGATGAGATGTGCTCGTTCCTGTCCTGACTGGACCTGTTGAAATTTTACAGATGATTGCCCTGAGGACACATGCCCTACATTTTACTGAGGAGATGGCTTAGCTACCTATGGCCCCGACACTCGGGAGTGATCGGGATTTAGTCTAGTAGACTTGCATTTATTTTCATTTAGAGCTTGTTGTATAGAGATTTGAGACTTGAGATGTATTTGAGATTATTCAGATGTTATTATTATTTTAGTATTAGTTTTGTCTTCAAATTCTTAGTTACAATTCTATGTTATCTTATCGTGCTTAGACTGTGATTGAGATACACCTTATCTTATACTTGTTCTCCGTTCGGAGTTGATCATGATGAGTACATTATATATTGCATGAGTTGATGGTCAGTTAGAGACTTAGAACAGCGTTCTACCGCCGACACTGCGGCGTAGGCTGGGCGCTGTTACGTACTCGTACCCTCACAGTGGGTGCGGGTCGTGGCATAGATCTCGAACGTACGTATCGACTGGCCATCGGTGCGCACATGCCGTACGATAGGCAATAACTGCTAAATAGTTATGGTTGTCTAGAAGACTTAGCAGTTATTAGGAATGTCGTGATGTGGACACATCACGTGTAGTGCATGGGATGGGAGGAGATAGCTATTAGGCGTAGGGGCTTTCACTTATTTTCTTTTCTCTAGATGACCTTAGTGACTCAGTCGAGTGCTAATGGGCCGTGCATTCTGCCGTTAGTGACTCACCCAAGAGCTAGTGGCCGTGCATTTATTTTTCTCTAGCTGCCCATAGCTCTCACTTGAGTGCTAATGGGCCGTGCATTTACTTTTCTCTAGACACCACTAGTGCCTTGGTTGAAACGCTAACGCGCCGTGTTTCTAGCTTCGGAAGGCCCCTGTGTGGAACGTTGTCTTCAAATTGTATTTTCACATAGATGGTTAGGTAGCCCAGTTGTTGTTTATATTTCAGTTATTGTAGCATGTTTTTGTGTATCTTGTTACGTCCCTCTGAGGACCTGGTGATCTCTCCAGGATTAAACGAGCAGGACTATCCCGAGGAGTACGATGCAGCATTGGATCCATCATACATCGGTGACGAGGCATCTCCTGCTTATACTTAGTTTTTATTCTTTATTATCTGAGACCATGTATTGGACATCTTTTATCATCTTTCTTGCTGTTTGAGGAGGTTGGACTCCATTTAGTTGAGACTATTTTTCCATAGCTGTTTGGAGTGGGAATGTCCACCCGGCTATATTTTGACATCATCATTTATCTTATTTAGTGGACTTTATTATATTCTCTGTGTTGAGCTATGGATGAGATCTAGTAAAATTATTGTGGCTTATCATGTATCATTATTACAGCTTATGTACCAATACAGAGATTACCATATATTGGTGTATTCTTCGTATAAGTACAGCTGGCATATACGTATTCCTAGTCTTACGTATTTTGGGACTAGGGCGTTACACTTACCGAAAACAAGAGATTGTGGTATTGATGAAGAGGGTGGTTATCGGCCAAGTTGGTAGCCGCGGTTTGAAATTGGGGGTCTGGAAGTGACAGGAGGTGTGGTCGTGGTACTCAGGTGAGGAGCACGGATGGGGATTTGTGCGGTCACGGCTAAGAGGATAGGGCTGCCAGGAAGCTCGATAAGATTATGGTTAGGATTAGGGGTCGCATGTCCGGAATTGTCTGACACGACAAAGACATTGTAATTGTAATAAGAAATAAGGAAAGGAAATGGTTGGATACAGACACGGTGTGGTGCACGATGATGGTGATGTCTATTGGTTTTGGTTGGAAATTTTTGGGTTGGCTTGATATGAGAAAAATAAAAGGGAGCCTCCCTTTTATGGGGATGGTCGTCCCTATTTATGGAAGGACTAGGAATCCAACATTGATCAATCATTCATAATGTAAATCAATCAAAATTATATTTATATATGTTTATATCCAAATTAGTTTGATCAAATCAAATATTGGTCATAAGAGGTATAATATGAATATTAAAAACATAGGTCTTTCATAAATACACTCTTATCCAAAATAATATAGAAAAAGATTTTACAATAACATATAATTTAAAACTAACATAAATTTAATTCTAATATATTTTTAGAATACTAATTTCAAAACAATTACTTAATATATTCAAATAGTTTGAAGAATATATTTTCATAAATGCCAACTCTTCTTTTTAATATCTACTTACTATAATAATTCAAACTATTATTAATAAGAATATTTTCATAAAATCCTAATCAAATTTTGGAAATATATTTTGGTAAAACCTATTTGTCAATCAAAAAATACTCACGATTTCCTTCATAGAAATTTAATTACAAAAAAATTTCTCTACATAAAATATTTAAAATAATTAAAATAAATATACACCATAAGATAGGTAAACAAGTTGAGCACAAGTACCACCTGATACGAGATATCGTAAAAGAAGAGATGTTGTTGTGACCAAGATAGCATCAGTAGACAACCTAGCTGATCCCTTTACAAAGATCTTACCGGTTAAGGCTTTTAATTGTCATGTTGAGGGAATGGGAGTTAGATGCATGGCTGCATAGCCTTAAGTGTAAGTGGAAGATTTGTAATAGTATGCTAAAAAGCAATGCTTTGAGTATAACTGCGAGATTGTTAGGATTATATACTAAAAGCATCACTTTTGTATTAAGTATATTTTTAATTATTTTTTAATGAGAATCACATGGGCAAATGTTGGTATTTTATATTAGTTATATGTTAATGCAAGTGTCTGATATTCTATATTATAGATAATACGGTGTGTGGTGACACACAGAAGATCATATTATCAGTCCCTTGAAGAATATATTAATGGTTCACAACCTAGTTGGATTTGGACAAACCATTGTTAAGGTTGTAGTGTAATCTAGCATTAGCCTATCTTGACTATAGGTTTATACAAGTGCACTTTGTGTTTATTGAACAGGACCACTTAAAGTTGTTCTTTTTGTACTGACTACATAAGAGAACAAATACCCCTGTTATTATAGATGCTTGTGCTCTTAATCCGGATATAATAACAGACATATATATGTAATGTACATTACTTTGATTCATAAAAAAATGAGATTCATTATGAATCAATAACTTCTATAATTGGGTAATAACATTATGTGTATGATGTGCTGTTGATTATAAAAGGAATCAATGTCTCGATGTATCGGGTTGATGATGTCCCCTTAAGGAACTCATAAGGATTGTCATGTAAACCTTGCAGGTGGATTATATCCAACATGATAAATAAAGTTGAGTGGTACTACTTAAGGATAAAAGATGTCAACTAATGTAGTTGTCAGTAACTTATTTTGACTGACGGACATTCGATATCTTAACATGGGAAGATAAACAAGCATGTAATAAGAAGGAGCCCATAAACATAATTTGGGATTATGAAGGTAGTACAACAGTAGCTCTGTAGTGGACCGAGCTATTATTAAGAGGCCTGGGTTGTGTGTTCGGGTTGAACACGGGATACCTATACTCGTTAAGAGACCTAAACCTAATTTCTCCACACGGTCCCTTCCGTAACCTATATATACCCTCTATTCTCAGGCCGTCAGATGTATCCTAAAAAGAGCATCTTTCTGTAATTTGTTGATCACAAGAGGATAGAAAGGGAGGACATCCAAGGGAAGAAAAGGTTGAGAAATCATCGTCCACACGACGTCCAACCCAATGAAGGAATACATGAAGAAGATCTTAGGATTGCTGACTGCTCGATATTGCTGGAAACTGTCTTCTTCTCATTCTAGGTATAATTAGTGAACCCTAGTTTCCGCCTATGACGGGTTAGAACACGTTTTAAATCTGCTATCTTTCTATCGATCAATACGCACACCAATCCGTGGTCCTAGGAATTCCCAGTTCCATCACAATCGAGTTCTTATGTGCTATTTTTTTGCAAGTGGTACATGAGACCCATTAGTTGACTTTTTTAGGTTTATTTTGACTAGAAATTCCATTCAGACCCTAACCTAGCCAATGTTATTTGATAGAGCCTATCTAAGGTTGCCAAAACCAATTAGACATATATTTAAGATATTTTTAATGATTAAATTGCAGCCATGTGTAATATTTTCCATATCTTTGACTTGGTCAAACAACTCTCAAAATTAGGAAACCCATTACCATAAAATCCCTTTGGAGGGTCAAATCCTAGTCAAATTAGTCCAAACCAAAGCCCAAACCCTTTTTATATAAATACCTATCAAACCCTAACATCCCCCTCTCTCTTTTACAATCGCCAACACCCCACATAAGCCCCTACTTGCGTGCGGCTGAGCCCTAGGCCGAGAGCACCTAGCCGACCCCCCTCTTTACCAAATCCTATTTTTTTTCTTGACATTTGTGCCAACCACCATCACTCGCATGACCCCCTCGACGTTCTCTTCCACCCTAGAAAGTGTAAAAGCAATCTTGTGCCATTCGAGAGGTGCACGACGCGATACTTGGGACGAAACTCTGCCAAATTGAAATCTGATCATCACAGCATGTTAGTCGATTTATAGACTAGGTTTCATCTACTTTTTCACATTTGATTCTCCTCGAATTAAAGTAAATTTTATCTCTATGTGTCTTCTTCTACGAAGACTGGATCATACAGTTTCAAACGGTTTGCCCATGGCGTCGATTCTACGATAAGGTGTCTAGAACCAATGAGATTTGTTGCGAGTGAGTTTTTGCCGACCTAAGGTCAGATTTGATCCTTCTAATAATTTTTAACAGAAACTAGACATCAAGAGATTTCAAATGCATATCTTACTATTTATTAAAATTCCTGGCATTTGCTGTAATACTGTAACTCCGAAAATCCTATGTTCTTTTTGTCTAAAAGTTCCAATACTTCATAAAACTCTACTAAACTTGTGCAAGACTTAATGTGTTTTAACTAATTTCTAGATTTCTTATAAAATTTAATATTTTTAATTAATTATTATTTTGGGGCTAAATTAGTAGGTCGATTGTGGTATTATTAACATAGGACCTATTGTGAAAGACTTTCACTATTAAAATAGTAATTTTGGACATATGTAGATATTTATAATTATTTTTTAGAATTTAAATTAATTATTTTCTTATGGTTATAAATTATTTTTATGGGAGAAATTGGTACTTATATGTTAGATAGTGCATGTATCAACGTTATGGCGACTAGTAGGTATAGATACTAATATAACCTATATATGGCAAGTTGATATAGGGTATTAATAATAGTGTATTATTATAGGTGATCTGAGAGGGAGTGACGAGGACACCGGAGTTTATCAGACCTACTCTCAGACAGCAGTTACAGGCAAGTGTACCTTGTCGTGGTTATAGATTATTTTTTTCTTTCTTGTTGTTTGTTTGTTAGCATTGCATGACGTAAGATCGTCGATACTTTTCGTAAATGGGTACCGATGTCATGATAATGACATCGAGTATTGACATTAGGCATTACGTGCATATTGACGTATCCATTGACACGAATGACCACAGGACACCGACATATTCATGACGCAAGGTTTACATGATTATTCGTGGTATTGACCTCGTAGTTGTATTCAGATTGATCATCGTGATTGTTTATCATGATAGTAGTGACTACATGGACTTAACTATATGATAGATACTAGACATGGGGTTGGAGAGAATTTGACTACAGTATCAGACCTATTGTCATCTAGCATGTTGTTTATATGACCCTTCAGTTCTATAGCAGAGTAGAGGCTATCACTATCATGTTTGCTTGTCCTTGGTCCTACGACACGGTATTGGGGATAATATCCTACTGAGGAGCTTATGACCCTCAGTAGAGAGGTCTGATATTCCAGGAAAGTTTTTCACTTGCATAGCACATAGACCAGATACATAGATTGCCTTAGTTCATATTTCCATATTTGTACCATGGCACGTATATTATGTACCTTTTTATGGATGTGATTAGATATGTACCTGTGGAATGTATTGTATTTCTAGGTTGTTATCATGATTTACAGCTTAAGTATTTAGCTGATGGGCTGTTGAGAGGTGTGGCCCATTGGTGAAGTATTGCGAACATGTATTTGTATACCTTGTTGTACATATTTTAGGACTGGGACATTACATAAACGTCGTAAAAGACTAAATACATAAGAGTGGATAAGAGAAAGAACACCCACTCAGGCACCATGGTGCTCCGGGTGGTCACCATCGAGTGGAAGGTCCTCCTCAACCAAATTTGGTCAGACAAAACCAGTCGGGTCAGACCCCAAAATAGCAAGTACTAGAAAGAAAACCAAACTATGAACTAAACCAGCATGCAAATCGTAATAACACTAAGTAATAAAAGCAAGTGGGAATAATATAAAGGTAACACAATAAGTATGAAAGAAAATTGGAAATATGGAGTAAAGTCGAGCATGTGAGCAAGTTAAGTGAAACCAAGCATGTGATCATGTAAGGTGAAGCTGAGCAAGTAAACATATAAGTGTAGCCGAGCATGTATGGCAAGTAGTGAAATGAGGCATGTAAGCATATAGTGAAGCCAAAAATGTAGCAGGAATAATATCATGTACGGAATAGCAGGAATCTAACTACTGAAGTAAAATAAGCTGGAGCATTACTAGACTAGGCAAGATAAGAAATGGACCCCATCCATCAATCACGGCCAAGCAATGAGTATGGGTTAATACATTAGCTAACTAGGGTTATCACAATCCTAATTGCTAACATATGTACTTTGAGAAATCTGATCCGGTTGCCCGCCCTGCAGACTACCCAACTTATCTAGGTCGAAGACAGAGAATAAATAGTGGATACATCGTCCAGCAGACAAATGTATCCTAAGACATGTAAAAAGGTGCAACACTCGATAGTGCGCTAAAGATATGCTCATCATGACAGATAGCTCCAAATCCATCATGTAAAGGCCAAAAAAGGGCTTACAAGCAACCGAAAAATTCTTCCCTCCTAATGCATCTAAATAATCAAGCTAGTTATTTATTCCTTAATATTTTCATTCAGGATTCAGGGTATGCTATTACGCAGAGTCCATCCTAGACATGAGACATGCAAGACTGGACAAGACAAGCAAGAGTGCACTATAACAAGCCACAGCAGGGAATACGGTATCAAGACCAGAGTGTGCTACGTCGAGCCACTATATCAAGCTAAATAAGACAAGAATTAAGAGTATGCCACGACGGGACACTATATCAAGCTAGACAAGACAAGAATAAAGAGTTCACCACAGCGGGTCATTGTCAGGTAAGCTACACATGTATAAAAAATCTAGATATGCATGGTGGTACGGAGCAAGAAACATGGCATAGCATATACAGAAAAGCAATAAGTAGGAGGAAATCATAAAACCGGTACAAAATCAAGAGATACATAACTTGGATATCTTGGCGGTATACCGGCGGTGTGTCAGACAATAGGGACATAAAACTTGCTGGAATATATAATGCACAGGATCGGTATACCGGCAGTACATGCTAGTATACCGGCGGTATTCCGTTAATTGTAACAGCAGGATTTTGATCAAAAAAGGACCCACAAACTGGTATGTCGTTGGTATACACCGGTGTACTAGCGGTATACCGTTTATAGCCAAGAAATAAGACTAAGCGCATGGAACTAGTTTCAGAAACCAAGGCTCATTCTGAAAGTTTCTAAAATTAGTATAACCATAAAAATAATACTAGAGGAATGTCATGTACATCATATATACTACGTCGCATGGTAAGTACTTCGGTATGGTTCTCGATACGAAGTTTTCCTACTAAGAAAATATCAGGATTTCACAGTAAATCAAAACCCAGCTTAGACAAAATTTTGAGAGGGTCAAAAAGACAAGAACCTCGAGGAAAACATATTTAGTAAAGCAAGTACTAGGCAATACTGGACTATCAAAGCAATAGAAAACAAAAAGACAGTAAAAAATAATATTCGTCCAGTAGTTCGGCAAGATGTACTTGCCTAAAATAGCTTAAAGCCTAACTCTTCAACTTCACCAATAAAAGGGGTTCAGAAACCACACTTTGAGGCCTCGAGACGAAGCTCCTAGCTCACTAGGAAAATGGAGAGAAAATGAGAAGAGAAGAAGAGTGGAGAGAGACTGTAAAAAGAAATTTTGAAAAGAAATGAAACGATATATAGGGAAGGTGAATTAGTCGTGACCGTCCAATAGCGATCTACGACTCGATCCGGATCAATCTCAGTCGTTTAGAAGAAAACCTGAAACAAATAGATAATAGAATGTATCATTACTATTCATGAAATTATCTAAACACTATTCATGAAAATATTATAACACTATTTACAAAAATATCTAAAATTGAAAATAACTAAAATATGGAATTATCTCCCGGATAGTATACCGTCGGTACACACTAGTATGTCGACAGTATGCCCGTCAAAGAGTAAAGTCTCAAAAATCTAGTTTTTCTTTCGGTACTTAGGAATCTAAGAAAATACATAATATAGTATAATATATGTATCCGTATATAAATATCGATGCTGTGAGACGGGTCCCACAACTCTTCCCTATTAGAAAACTTTTGTCGTCAGAATTTTCATAAGGCAAGCAAAACATGCAAGAAATCTAGAAAAACATGCTATCGGGATCAAGACATGAAACTCATAAATCATGAAATCCAACTAGAGTAATGTACACTGAATATAAAAGCAACTGACGTATAACAATAAAATCATACATTTCTACATTCACACCCAAACAAAAGGTAGAGTATAGGTACACAAATAAGTATACCTCGTGAGTCAAATAGATACGGGTAAAGAGCTCGGATATCGTCCTCGCACTCCCATGTCGACTCATTCGGTGAGTGATGATCCCAAAATACGAACTAATCGGATAGTACGGTTCTTGAAAACCTTCTCCCTCTGGTACAATATGGATGCGGTCCTCCTCTTATACGATAGGTCGGTACCAACGAGCAACTTGGAATAATCTAGGACACAACTCAAATGCGAAACATACGACACAATTGAGATACTTGAAACAAATCATGTACCACGGATAGCGACGGTAGAATAGCAAGAAGATATGACACATCTCCTACTCGCTCGAGAATATTGAACGAACCAATAAATCTAGGACTAAACTTTCCCCTTACGCCAAACCTGATGCCTCCAGGGATAGGCAAAATTCGAAGAAAATGTGGTCGCTGACAGAGAACTCAAGATGACGTCGATGTTGATCTGACCAATGATGCTAACAATCTTGAGCCACTCTGAGATGCTCTCTGATCTATCTGACTACACCTACTGACTGAGCAATCAACTCTGGACCAAGCATCTGCCTCTCCCCAATGCCATTCCATACTAGGGGTGACCTGCATCTCCTGTCATACAATGCATCAAAGGGTGCTATCTAAATGCTCGTTTGGAAGCTGTTGTTATTAAAAAAATCCACCAAATGCAAGTGTTCCTCTCAAGAACCACCAAAGTCAAGAGTGCACGATCGAAGCATATCCTCCAAAGTCTAAATCGTATGGTCCAACTGACCATTTGTTTGAGGATGGTATGTTGAACTAAAACTCAAACAGGTACCTAGACTCTACTGAACTCTGCCAAAAATTGAGAAGTGAATCTTGAATCCCGATCTGAGACTATACTAACTGGCACCCCATGCAATCTGACAATCTGCCTCATGTATAGCTCGGCCAACTACTCCATAGATTGACCAACTCTGAAAGATAAAAAGTGGACAACCTTCGTGAGTCCATCCACTATCACCCAAACGACATCTCTACCAGTCGGGGATCTAGGAAGACCAGTCACGAAGTCTACAGTAATATGATCCCACTTCCACTCCGAAATTGATAATGGCAGAAGAAGTCTGGTCGATTACTGATGCTCAACCTTAACCTGCTGGCAAACTAAGTACTGAAAGATAAACCGAACTATCTCTCTCTCTCTCTCTCTCTCTTCATATCATTCCACCAAAAGTGCTGACGAATATCACGGTACATCTTCGTACCACCCGGATAAACAAAATACAGAGAACTACGGGTCCCTGACATAATCTCATGCCAAATATCTCCAATCGACACACAAAGACGATTCCCAAATCGGAGTGCCCAATTCTCATAGATGCACAACTCTGATCTGCATCCTGCAATACACTCTGCTCTTAGTCGCTGAAGCTTAGCATCACCTGACTGGGCTGTTCTCATCCTCTCCATAATGGTAGACTGAACCTGCAAGACTGCCATCAAAGCTGCCTCACCATGTAGCTGTAGAAGCATAAAAATTTTAGCAGACTGTGCATATGCGCCCAAGTCACCAATGAGCCTTATGCACCCAAGTCACCAATGAACCTTATGCGCACAAATCTTCCAGCAAGGTCATATGCGCCCAAGCTCCAGTGAGGTCATATGCACATGCGCCCAAGACATGCTCCTCCAGAAGAGCGGCGCCCTGTTGTTTTAGGCTATGCACCCAAGCCAGAACAGCCCCTGACTCGGTCAAAGCCATGATATAAATGTGCATCGAAGCATACGGCCACGTCAGTCTCGACAAGCAGTCGTGCACCGAAGCATGCGGTAATGTCACCACCACGATCAACACATGACTATGCAGCCTATATGCGCCTACATCCTATGCGCCCAAAGCAGGACCATGCGCCCACATGAAAACAAGTGTGTTTCCTCATGTTGGTGCATAACATCATTCCAGCCCAAGAACTACTATAAAAAGGGGTATCATCCCTCTTCAAAACAGAGAACGGAGAGCATTTTTAAGAGCCAAATTACTGCACTTCTTGCTAGAGAGCCGAGAGTTAGCAATTTTCTTAGGTTTCTTCCACTTTTGTAATCAGAGTGTCAACGGAGTAAAGAAGCAACTGCCGCTCGATCTCCATCGTCCCATTCTCCAGAATTCTTTTTTGTACTCGGGGATCCTCAACGCAGGGTTACTCAGGTATACTCGATTTATGGTGTCTTACACCAATAAAGAAAAGATAGCATTTCTTCTTCTTTTTGTGTGTGTCCACAAAAATGGCAACCCTGCTGGGGACAACCTTTTTCTCTGACGAGAAGGTGGTGACGCAATCCGATACCGACAAAGTGGGAAGCACTCAGAAGATGCTGATCGAGAAGTTCGATCAACAGGCGTTCGAAGAGATGCTTTCGAAGGACGACTCTACTCCCTCAAATCAGCGAAGCCAAATAAGTCTCGCAAGACTTGGCTTCCGAAGGCTCGTAGTGCATATCCTGCCAGTATCATAGAAGATATGTAACTAGAGGACTCTGTCACATGGGCGCATGGCTCTGCCATGGAAGCTCTACGAATGAAGAAGGCTCATACCATTTCGGGCTCTACTAGTCCAGCAACTTCTCTCTTGTGCAACAAACAACAAAGTGTTCAACGTTCGAGACTTGGCAAAGAAAAACACTACGATGCCAAGAATCGGAGTGTACAACACTCTAGGAAAACTCAGCGAGGCTCACAAATGAAGGAGGCGAAGTTGGAAGAAAATAG
>JANAVB010030676.1:7500-12934 GCA_029216955.1 Iris pallida | reverse complement strand
ATATATATGATAGTAGAGATATATATATATATATATATTATATATAGATATATATATATAATATATATATATATATATATATATATATTATATATATATATATATATATATATATATATATTATATATATATATATATATTTTATGTGATTGTAGGTTAGTTTTTGTGACCATTGGAGTATTGGGACAGATTAGGATCGACCAAAAGACCTTAGTTTAGTCGAGTTGACCGACAAGTTGACCAAGTTGACAAAAGTCAACTTTGGGTCAAACTTGATCCAATTCAACTCAAACGAACTCCGAATGACCTAGAATTTTGTGCATGACCTAAAAATTAGTAGACGGACTAGTTGACCCAGTTTGACCAGCTTTGACCAGCGTTGACCAAGTTTGACCAGAGTTGACCGAGGGTTGACTTTGACCAAAAGGGACATAGAAGCATGTAGTCTTGCATTGTAGCTATTTCTTTTGATATTTTAGACTTGGTTGTGACATGTGTATACTTTAAATAGGTTTATATTGCCCAGTTTAGCTACACTTCATCATCAGCAGTTCAGTTTGCCAGGCGAGTACATTCTTGATCTTTTCACTTCATTGGATATGTTCTCTTGTTATAGACTAGTATACTTGATGCTGACACGATGTTCACACGGATTAGTACCCTCTGGATCTTTTCATGCGATGTTATCCCCTCGGATACATCGAGTATATCATGTTCATGTACTTTATCGTGTTCATTATGTACTCCATGTTCATATTTATCCATGTACACTCATGGTTATTCATGTACACTCATGACCATATGAGCTCCATGTATAAAGTAGTTGTTATCCATGTGCAATAACATATCATGACTTGATCCTTATGTATTGATTGGGGGCAGGGAGAGTGTAGTTGGTTATGTGATCATTATTCCTAGTAGGTATCCATGTGCAACTCCATAGTTTATCCATGTGCAACCCAAACCGTTTACATAACCAATTCATGCTCTAAATCACGTAGATGGTTACATTTATCTATTTATCATATTTATACCTCATCTTATAGTCTCTCTTGTGATTTTCTTTACATCGATTCTTGTATAGTTTTCTATAGCTTGTTTATATGTCCAATCCTGATATAAATTGTTGTGAGAGATATGTGTTTGTCCGTCTGATTGGGCATGTTGAAAATTTTACAGGTGATGATGAAGAGTTTCTGCCCTACTTATTATGGCATTGGCTTAGATGACACTGGTGACGTGGACCCTCAGGAGGATCCAGCAGTCGCTGAGGATTTGCCCATAGTCTAGCTGAGACTTAGTATTTTATTGTCTTTCAATTTGAGACATTATAAGTTGTACTTGAGTTTTGTTCTGGTGGTTTACACCTAGAATTTTATTATATCTGTGACTCTATTGAGATTTACTCTTCTATTCCTTCTTAGTGTTGTGATTGAGTTACTTATTATTTACTCTCCATTCGGAGCTTATTCTAGACTGTGTTAGATATTGTGACTCTGGACAATTTCTACCGCCGACACTGCAGCGTAGGCTAGGCGTATTCACTTCTCGTGCCCTTTCACTGGGTGCGGGTTGTGACATATTTTAGTGGTAGCCCATGTAGGTCGACAATCACAACTAGTGTGATTCATAGTGGTACTCGAATTAGAGAGTATCATTACAGCTGAGTAGGATATAAGATATAAGTTAAGGTACTCAATCACATTAGGAAAACTCTTATCAATTTTGCTGTTAATTGTCTCCTTTTGAAAAACAACTGTTCTCCTTTGAGATTTTGCTTCTTTTTGTAATTGATTCCTTGTTTGTTATGTCTTCAAGATAGTTATGGAGACACGATTTTATCTCCCGGTCTATGCTGTCGAGATTCCATTAGTACGATATCTACTTAGCATAACGACTTAGTTGTACTGCTACGAGCCTGCTATAGAATATAGAAAGTAAGGTGTTAGAATGAGAGGATACTCAATCACATAGAATTTCCTGAGAGATTCCTGGGACGACCCTTGAGAATCTCATTTTGAGCTTCGATTTAAATTCCCTTTCCCTTATTTTAATCCACCTTCCTCCCTTGATTCTTGCATCTTGTTTGAACTCTTTTCACCAATACCCTTACTTTCTTGTGCTTAATAATGGTGAGGAAGATTGCTACATGCTATATACTCATTGGTCAAACACATGGCTAAAAGGATTACATTAAGGAATTGGAATACCGGAGACTTGACTAAGTTATAAGGGCATTTTCTAAAAGGATATTTAATAATTGTAGTTTGTAAGTTGGGATATTACCAAAGAAATTTATCTTGAGATTCTAAGTAGTAATCACCAGAGGATTATAAAAATTATATTTTGATACTGGAGGAAAATAGTTAGAATCTATATAAATCGATTTCAGGAATTGATGTGATTCATGAATTATTGGATTATTATTATACATCTTTGAACGTATATAAATTGGTTTGTTGTAATGATCAAAAAAGGGGGGGGGGGTACAGTATGACTATTAAATTGAGTTGAACAATTGCGATGTATTGTTTATTGAATTCCAAATTTAAGTAGAAACAATGATATTAAAATTTTTGGTTTAAAAGATTGGGAAGATATAAAAACGATTTTCTGGAAAAAAAATCTCAAATTTGGAATCAAGTCAATTGATTGAAGGATTTAAAAATCTATTCAGATTTTGGTTTAAGAAGTAGTGATTATGTTTCAATAACATAGAAAGAGAATTATGGTTGATAAGCACGTTAAAATACTGAGCTAAATGCTAGATGCCGTGATAAGCTAAGGTCTATCTTAAGGATTATTTGAGACAAGTTAGGAGTTTTTATATGAAGTGATTAGAATTTATGGATTCATGATTCATTAACTCTGGAGTTTAAAGTGGATGGAAATGTTAAATTTTGGAAAGGTTAGTGAAACGTGATAAAAGTTACTATGAGATTTATGAAAAGGATTTAAAGTTAGTCGTGATTAGATTGGATGGCTTAGAGTGAATACAAATTGGTAGTTATTTTGAATTTTTTTTTAAAAGAATGTATGGTAGGCCACCAAGGTAACCTTAATGAGATAGAAGTGTTCCACACTAATTCCATATCACTCATGACTATGATAGTAGTATATACTCAAGTGTTGTAGTCGTCTGCCAAACTATGTGCCTGTATCTCAATCTTGACTTACTCAACCTTCCCTCAAATCTAGATCTTTATTGTGACTTTCTAACCGTTTGTATTTGATCGTTCCTTAACAGTATTCTCCCTTTAGATCTGTATTCCTAAATTTTTCACTGGATTTAATTAAATTTATTTCATGCTTCAACTTGATTTCCTTTATTCTTGTATTAATTGTCACCTCTTGAACCCTTACCTTCTATTTTAGATTCTTTGACGTTCCTTATCGTGACTTTGATATTCGGAGTATAATACTAGTTGTTATCCTCAACAAACTTCACATGCAAGACCTAGACGAGTCCACCTTCATGTAGATATCATGTCCACTAACACGTCTCCTTGTACATATTTTCTTGATAAGACTTTCTGGTCAAAAAGACAAAACTATAGCCCTTACCATGATACTAAAATACTTCTGACTTAAATTTGAGATCCAACCATGACTCAATTCTTTCGACCGACTGTGATGGTGTTCTTCTTGTTTCCTTAAATGCTTAACCTTGTACCTTATCTTGATTGCTTGACCCATTTAGTTAAGGATCTTGGACTATTCTTTTCCTTCTCATCATTACCTCCCTTACTTATATTTTGACTACCTTATGCTGCTAATTTAGCCTTAGTTTTGCAAGCTTATCTCTTTTTCAAGCTTGATCATGACATATTTTATTGGGTCGACCCACTAACATATTGTCTAATCAGAACCGATATATGATGGTATGATCAACCTATTGCACTTTGGTTCGCTTTCATATATTACTCTACGTGGATAGAGGCATAGTTAAACTTGCCCTAGAGTCTCATCCACGACATCTTTGGCAATTCTTCTTGAATTATTTTCGTCGTCTATGAACCACGTATTGTACTCAATAGCATCGTTTTTGAACTCTTTTTGCTTTTGTCTTTCACATATTTCAGAAAGACAAGACACTGTACTTAATAGGTCAATCCAATGTATCACGTTTAGCTTCCTTATCAAAAGGAGGAAATTGACTTATTTCTATATCCTCGCAGTATCCTTTAGGATTTCAATAGTGTTGAATTCTAAACCCTTGATCGCGACCAGTCGACTTGGTCATTCTCCTTATCATCCAATATATGGAACCTTATTCAATCGAATTAATTCAATTGTGACATAGATTTCAAGTCTTAGATACTCGTATCCAGACTTAAATGACCTCGTTCTCCATCTTGTCCAAACCTCGATTCATCCTGGATTTGATCAACTTAGATTATATCGAGACTAAATTTTCTTATAGATATATATAGTGTGCTTGGATTTCAGTATTATTGACAAGTCGTGCTTTAAACTTTCAATTTTGATCATCTTTAGAATAGTAACGCTTTATAGTTAATTTCAGTTATTTTTTTATATAATCACCAGTTTTCATATAGGATGATAGACTGTCTTACAGCCCGATGATTTATTATTTTTTTCTTATCTTTTCCAGAATGGCACCCATGACCAGAGTCTGTCCCCAGTCCACAGCTGCAATTCCGGATGAGACTGATATTATATTTCCTTCTTCTATTGCTCAGTAGGTGTTAGTGCCTCATCGGAGAATTTTCCTCTATCTCCTATCCTTCAGGAGAGGGCTGCAGTTCAGCCGGAGACTGAGGGCCTTCCTTTGCCTCTTGGAGTAGTACCCCATGCCATCCCTGATGGGGCTCATATTTACAGACTCCTTCAGGATGTGCGGGAGGTACAAAGACTTCAGGCTGAGCTTATGAGAGAGCAGAGTCTCAGTATCCAACTGTTGTGGGATTACATGCATTCGAAGGGAGAGCCTAGTCCCAAGAGAGCGAGGAGCAGTTTATACCCAGAGCCTCAGGAGTACCCAAGCTTCTAGCCTAGACCAGCCTATCCAGTTCAGATTCCTGTCCAGCAGAGGCCAGTTGAGTGGGTGCCTACCTGTACTTTCTGTGAGAAGCTTGGGCACGTATGGAAGGAATGTAGGAAGAGACTAGGATTGTGCCTATTTTGTGGGTCAGCTGCACACAAGGTACGGGACTATCCTACTACACCTACCCCTAGCCGAGGCCTACCTCCGGGAGAGAGTTCCAGCTACCAGACCTAGTAGAGGTGAGTTCTTGACCCATACCTTATCCTATCTTGATGATTACTGTACCCTACCATATTATTTGTATGTTTGATACCATATGACTACTTTTGATCTAGTATGGCTATAGTGGCTAGATGAGACCCCAGACTGATTATCTGCCAAAATCATGTATGATATCTTTCCACCTGCATGATTTAGATAAGTTTT